>PVLA01000504.1:351319-537076 GCA_004027455.1 Hydrochoerus hydrochaeris
CACACACACACACACATATAAATACAAAAGGAATTGGGGGAAGTACCAGCACCTCTGCCTAGAGGGTGGTGAATGATTGGTAGGAAACTAAGTCCTAGGCCAGGAGCAGGGCAATCTGCCCGACTGGCACAGTTGACCCCTTTTGGGACCTGGGTCAGTGCAGCCACAGCATTCCAGTGCTCAGCCTCTCAGCTGGGAGATCAGCAGCTGCTGCCACATGTCCCAAAATGGCTTGTCTTTTCACTAGGGCAGAATGTGAAGAGGGCAGGGTAAGGAGGTGATGGGGGTCGATGATTTCATTCCTTTTCTTTTTACAACTTCACTTTTAGAGACTTCAGAGTTCCATGTGTCTGCTGTGCTGTGGAACACCAGAGCGCTCTCGCCTCAATGGCTGGGAACCTGCTGGACCCTGGAAGCACCTACTCCATGATGGCCCGGTAGAGTGCAGGCTCTATGTAATCTTCCCGGTATCTAGAGTTGATGACGCGCTGCCGTTTCTTTTCTTGCTTAACCTCTTTCTCCGTGAAAATCTCATTGAAGCGCATGTCTGAGGCCACTGACTGCAGAAGAACAAGCAAGCCAAATCACTTTATAGCCAATTTTCCCAAGGGGGGAAAAAAGTGACATACCCCTGCTCTGTTCCCTCCTGCTCCTGGAAGCCAATGGCAGACAAAAAATACTCACCAGTCTAGATTTGACTCTTTTGGGAAGCTCTTCATCCAACGTATATACGTCATCTCTTTTAACCACAAGCTGTGAGCCATCCTCAAACTCCACCTGCCAGTGACACAAAGACATTTTTCCTAGGGTACCTTGGAGTTTCCCTTATCTACCCCATAAGAATGGCAGTTTCCTTCATCCAAAGGAAGGCACTACAGCACTGAAGTAAGGACTGCCAGTTCTGAAGCCACACTAGGGAACTAGATATGGGACAGAGCTAGCTCTACAAAGGTTATTACTAACCTATAGTAATTCTCTGAAAAGCAGAGAATCACCTGACAAGAGACAACACTGAATTAATTGACTACCATGTACCCCTAGCAGAAACCTTTGACTACCTGATACATTTGGATGGGGTGGGAAGCCACAAATTTGGCTCCATAGACTTGGCCATCTGTCCATCTCACTTGGACCACTTCTCCTTCAGCAGGAGGACCCAACTGAAGACAGTCCTGGCTCTGAAGAAAGAAAAAAAAGGACAATGAAAGGTCCACTTGAGCACAGTGGTAACTAACATCTACTCAGGGAAAAATAAGTATCGATTATACTTCTGCTTTGACACTCCTATAGGCCACTTATTCTGGGCTGAAAAATGCAATAAAGACCTATTTGCAAATCAGAGTCTACCCTGTATCTCTTATCCTGCTTCTAGGTGACAGAATGAACAGGCATAATGAATTTAGCAAACTTAGTAAGCATAGAAGGCAGGTGCCAAAATCAGTAATCCTCACATCCACTCACCTGTTTTCTAGGACTCTTCCATAAAGAAATGCTAGAAATTTACTCAGAATTTAAGAATGGTGTTTTTAAAATACAGGCCAAGTTATGAAAAGAAAGGCAGTGTTACCTACCATGGGTCGTGGCACAATACATTAAAACCTTTATTTCTTCTAAAAAAGGATACTTTAAGATGACTGTTCAACTGTATCCCAGCTTAAGGCGTGGTACACAGTTAATGGTGATTGAATGAAAGGACCGACCTGGGAGAAGATGGCCCAGAGAGGGTCCCACCAGTTTTTCCTTAGCCCCAAAGCCCTCCACTTTAAATGGCCAAGAGCAGACTGCTAAGATGGCATGGCAGAAGAGCGAGCTGGATAGTTCTCTAAAAGTCATATATCTTTTGGAGCAGCAAAACGTGACCAATTTGATACCAAAGACTGGATTTTTTCTACTCCATTACGTGCCTTCAGGATAGTCTGACCAAAGCATGTGTAGCTTAGAGAACTGGAGAAAATACTGATTCCCATGAACTTCTAGGGGGAGCAGTGTGCCCCATTAGCAAACAGTTTTCCTTGCAAGGAAAGACCAGTATGAATACGTCTTTGGGGACAACTCAAGGACTCACAGGATAAAGGCAAGCATACCCACAGGCAGTCTGCCAATTAGGCCTAGAAACTCCTAAGTCCCAAACTGCCAGAGAAGCTGCTTGCAGACATTACCACTATGTCCTCAGGATACAGATTGTCACTGAAGGAACCATCATCAAAGTTGACTTCATAGAAGGTCTCAGTGGTGAGCCTGACCACTTCACACTGGTAGAAGCGCCCATTCTTATGTTTGCTGATGACTTTCTGGCCAGCAGTGATACTCTGCAAGGCCCCTTTGGCACGCTGGAAGAAACAGAAGCTTGAGTTATTTACACATTGTACTCATGGGCCTGGCAAACAAGAACAAAAATCAGTTGGTTCCCCTTTATCCAAAGAAGCATAAGAAGGAGAGAAGAGACAGAAGCTAAATCATTTCTTTCCATATATGCACATCCCAGCCAGTGTCATATTCTCCTACATAAATTTCACTTCCCCTGAGCTCCTAGCCCAGAACTGGTCTTTCTCCATAAATATACCCTTGTGACTTCCCTGGAACTAACCGAACAGTACCCACTAATGTGCATGGCTTACTTACGTATCAGAGCATTAGAGTAGACTCAGGTGACTGGGGGCCCTGGGCCCCAAGCATTGCTGCACTCTGAGCTGAGCACTAGCCCTACCCTCAGGGACAGGAGGTAGAGACTGAAGTTTGATGAATGTCTTCAGCCATATGCAACAAGCTACTTCCCTTATAATGGGAAAGTACCAGCACCTCTTCCATTATAAGGGAAGTAACTTGTTGCATATGTATCACTAGCTTCCTATGTGTAACTGTATATCACTAGCTTCTATGTGTATCTTTCATCTGCTATCTATGGTGCTCTCAATTTGGGTTACTCCTTCTGAATTCCTTGATGCAAATGGTATCAGAAACCATGTATCAGGCTCATGGCCAAACACTTCCAGTAACCTGCCTGAGGACTCTACTCCAGCCAAGCCAGCCACCTCACGGTTCTCAACATATGCGCTACGTAGGTCCCAGCCCAGGGCCTTTGTACTGCTGTTCTACCTGAGATGTCTTACCCAGTTGTTTTGATCCCTGGTTTCCTCACATCCCAAGATTCATCACTGACAAAATTACTCACTGTCCACTCCTCCACCCTCTTTATCCACCACAGTTCTGTCTGATACACTGTGAATCACTAGCTTCCTATGTGTATCTTTCAGCTGTAGCACATGCACCTCACATATACTGTATGAGGGCAAGGAATTTCTTTTTTTCCACTAGTAAACTCCTAATAGCTAGACCTGCTTGTCACATAACAGGTACTTAAAAAAATATTTGAAACAATAAATCAGTCAAAGAAATTTTCAGCAATACCCCAGTTTCCTCTCAGCATCAGCAGTCTACCAAATAAAGCACATCAATGACTGATAATCATAAAACAATGATCCTGTCCCATTACCAAATGGATTTACCTGCCAGAGCGGGAACTTGATAACTTAGACCTTTATTCCTCCAAAGCTTCACTTTCACACTAAACGTTTCCCCATTTTCCTAAGGTGCTACTCATATGTCTGATGACTACCTCTCATGATCATAAAATGCCTTCATGAAAAAGGAAAATCCAGGCAACTAATGAGGACTGTTTCTGTGATCTCAAAACAGAGTGCAAAACTCTCTCCTCTGGACTGGCTCCTAACACGGTCTTTCTTGATTATCATGGTCACCACAATGGGGAAAGTCTCTTCCATTAGCCTGTTGCTCAATGGTGAAGCCTCCCCCACCTCGTGTGGCTCCTAACTGCACCCCTGGGGCTTCCTAGTTTGGAGTACACCGGGAGCAACAGACCTCATAGATTTGACTAAGTATTCCAATTTCAAAGCTCACTCATTTCTAGGCTAAATTAAATGATTTTGCTGCCTCAAAATTCCGATTTCTGAATCACTCCTACAGCCACTACCAGAATCACAATTTAAAAATATAGTTCAACCGGGCATGGTAGCACACACCTATAATTCCAACACTTTGGGGGCCGATGCAGGAGGATCTCAAGTTCAAATCCAGCTAAACAACATAGTAGGACCTTCTCTCAAAATAAAAAGGGCTGGGGATGTAGCTCATTACAAAGGCCCTGGGTTCAATTCTCAGTACCCCAGTACCACCACCATCAAAAGAAATAAATATAAGGGAAAATATATAAAAAGGAAATATAAGCTGGATGTGGTGGCACACCCATGTTATTGCAACACTTGTGAGGCTGAGATAAGAGGATCGCCATGCCTTCGAACCAGCCTGGCCTACCAACTGAGGTCTAGGCCAGCCTAAACTACAGAGTGAAACCCTATCTCAGTTCAAGCCAGGTGTGGTGTCACATACACATAATCCTAACTACACAGAGGACCAAGGCAGGAATTTTTAAATTCAAGACCAACCTGAACAATCCCAGATTCTGTGTGAAGATTTTAAAATGGACTGGGGATATAGCTCAGTGGCAGAGTACTTGCCTAGCAGGCTCAAGGCCTTGGGCTCAATCCCTGATACCACAACCATGTGCATACACAAACACATACTTTAAAAATCTTTTTTTTTTTTTTTTTTTTTTGCAGAGGGGTACCAGGGATCAAACTCATGACCTCATGCTTGCCAGGCAGGCACTAACATCGCTGAACTAAACCCCTGGCCCTATGCTTTAAAATCTTAACCCTGAAAAAAGTCATCCAACAGAACAGTGGTCAAAATGCAGAACTTTAATTATTCAGGACTGCTGCTCTCCTCTCAGGTACTATCCCCTGCTATGATTCCAGAACCAGTCTTGTATGTTCATTTTGTTAGAATTTGATTCTCTACTTCTGAAGCCAAGTGCTTTTCTGCTTACAATTTCTTATTGTTAAGAACCACTTCAAATGCCAACTTCTACCCAGATTCTTTCCTAACTCTACTAGCTCACATTTCATGTATCTCCCTATACTTTACCAAAGAACTACATAAACCTCTACTGAGTATCAGTTAATGGCAAACTGTCAGTTCTCTCCAATAGTTCTTATGTTTACAAAGCTTCTACTATGTCCCTGACACCAGATGAAATAAAAAAGACATCTAGGGTAATGAGATACAGAGCCTCAGCCAGGCATGGTGGTACACACCTGTAATCCCAACAATCTGGGAGGCTGAGGCAGGAAGATCACAAGTTTGAGCCCAACCTGGGCAACTTAGCAAGACCCTGTGTTAAAATAAGAAATAGGCTGGGAGATAGCTCAGTGCAAAAGCCCCAGGTTCAATCTCTAGTATTGCTGAAAAGAAAAAGATATGGGCCCTCCCCTCAAAGAGTTTATCCTGGTGGACAGGCAAGCAAATAAAGATAATACAAAGGAATCAACCAGAAGCAGTTTGGTGCCACTAGATTATGAAATCCGAAGCAGGGAGTAGAGACAGTCGAGGTCCTCTTTTAATGACTTACTCATTAGTGTCTCAGCCAAGCATACTGCTGAGGAAATATGTGCTGGCATGATAAATGAATAGCACACAGAGAAAAGGATCCTTTGCTTTGTCAAGAGGATTTCAGAATGGCATCCTCCCTTACCTCCAAATTGGGAATCCTGTGCCGAAAGCAGGTAATAAAGACGACAAAAGGCCAGTCATCTGGCTGCATCATCACCCCAGCAGCCTGGGCACAGCTCACGTGAAAGGCAGTTGGGCATCGACCATGGGAACACTGCACACAGCAGCCAGCATTTCTTTTCCTCCGCTTCTTACAGAAGACACATTTCTACACACAGTAGCAGAAAGCCGATGAATGATTCCAGGAAAGACAGTCCAGCCTCTTTTATTGATCTACTCCCCAAATGCACTGAGCCAAGTAAAAAAAGAGTCAACCCTCCCCTAAAACACGAGGGTATACAGCCTATTCTAATCTCGCATCTGATCATGGGTCTCCTCAGTAAGTAATCTAACCATAAGGTGAGAACCAGAAACTGAACAAAACTAGGCCAAGCAGATATACACTATCCTCTACTCAGAGACCTATAAACAGGACAATCAGGAAGCATCCACAAACCCATCTCTTCTTGCTTACCAGTTTGAAGCGGGGCAAGGGGATTTTGCTCACATCCACTGGACTTCTCTCTGCAATGTTGACAAACCTTGCTTCCAGAATTGCCACAGCACATGAAACGTGGACCCACCTGCCAAAAGGCAAAGGCCTCAGTCACCTCTGGCCTGCTTTCTAGGACTGGCCTCCAACAGTGCTTCCATCTGTACCCACAACGGCCACCAACTTCCTCCACGAAGTTCCCAAAACCCAGGAAGGTAGAACCTGAAACATCACACCGCACTGCCCCAGGTTAATGGACGGTCACACTTCTTACACTGCTCCCTCAAAACTGTGGCAAAATAAGTCGGACCACAACCTGAGTGTACTGGGTTTCAGAGGTGAGAATAAACTGAAGAGTGCGACAGGGTCTCTTCCCATAGGACCCAGGCACTTCTGGAAAACAGCTCTACCATACCGAGTTTGCCAGTGTCATGGTGCCCCTTGGTCTCTGCCCAGACCTCTTTCCCAGCCTGAAACAATCTCTTTTCTGCTCTCTTTATTAAGGCAGGTTCAGACTTTAAGGTCTGACCCAAGTCCCACTTTCTCTGAGAGGTCTGCCAAACAGACATCCACAGAGGATTAAATTAAGTTCTGGGCATTTGGGGCTGACATGCACTAAGTCAAGAGAAACTAAGCTGGTAAAAGTTCTTAATATCAGGTGAGGGGTATGGCACAGTGCTAAAGCATGTACCTAATGTGTACAAGGCCCTGGGTTCAATCACCAGCCCTGCAAAAAAGAAAAATCAGGACACATGAAGACCTACAGATAACACTGACGCTACGTGGAAGCGGTCAGCAGTACTGATGGGGCTGTCGTGTCTTGTGTGGTTAGAAAAGGGATTAAAAGGCAGTGGTGAGAGGCTTCAAGAGAAATCTTCACCTCCAACAAGGAAGACTGTTACCAGCCCTATCCTGCAAATGGGAGGAACACAATGACTTAAGTAATGGCAGCAAGTGCCTTCAGATGAGTATAAGTGACAGCAGAAGGGCCATCTTTCAGAAAGACAGGCATGAGGCAGGACATGCATCCACTGCATGCCACTGCCTGTATGCACAACCCTCTAGAAAGTCACACTGTTCACAGAGGGAAAAAACCCCAGCAACTTACATTTCTGCCTCTTGAGTAAGTAAAACAGGAAACAAAAAACAAAATGTAACTATGTAAAAGTGAGCAACCTGATGGCTGAGCAGCCCAGAATCTTCTGTATATTTAACATGGGTGGCCTGGCTGATCTATCAAGTGTCTCAATTTCGTCCTGGAGGACTCACTCCTATTCTCTCTAAACATTAGGTCTGGGGTATGGAGTTTCCTCTGTAGCAAAGTCCTCACTAGCCTGTGCCCATGGCCACCTCCAGCCCACAAAGGCCTTGCACCACCATCTCAGGTCTCCATACCCTCTCTGAATCCATTCTTAGCTCCTCCCAAGAGAGGAAGTTACTAAAGGAAAGTAGAACTGTAAAGATCCAGGACTGCTTGGCTCCCCTCAGCAATCCACTATTAAAATTAGTTTCAGAAATGCTATTCCTACTCCACACAATGCACTTCCTAAAACCTCACCAGGTGCTCAGGAAAAAGAGCCATGGCCCCACACTGCTGTTATACTCTTAGTCAGAGCTTAGCAGAGGCATTCCAAGAAATGGGTCTGAAAACTCACCTATCATCATTTGCTCTCTGCAGGGCTCCTCCACGTAAGGAGCATAAACAACAGTCCTGCCCAAGAAGGAGGGAAAGAAAAGCAGTTACCACCAAGTTAATAACACCCTATCTACTCTCCATCGACTTCTTGTGGACAGCTCTAACCTCAACCTAAGAAAGTAGTATAATGGCAGACAGGGCTTTAAAATATAAGCCTTATATCAGAGACACCCCTATAGGATACAGAGACCACTGGGGCCAAATTGCATCAAGTATCTGCTTAACATAATCCTCTTTGCTGTTACTGTTCCTAACAACAGTAAGCAAAGTTGCAAAAGCTGCTCTGTGTAAACTGGAAGATTTATGGAGCCTTGACTGCTTCCTTGGCAGGTTACTGACAGGCTCTGGAGGGGGGACAATCAAGAGATACCTTTAAAATCAACCATCTGAGCCAGTACTGGGGCTCCAACTCCACAGTTAACTCTTAAATGGTGTTATAGACAATCACCTCGGTCTTGGCTCAATGGAATGAACATACCTTCCAGGTCTGTTTGTGCCCTGCTGCAAATGGGCAGAAACTACTCTTAAGTGACTTTATGACTTATTGTCACATTACTGACATCACTACTATTGGGCCCTATGCAGACATCAAGTCTAGCCTAAAATAGCCTGATAAACCTGAATGGATTCCAAGTCTCACAGAGACCACAGAGTGTGTGGGAGTACTTACCTCCTCTAGGGCATTGGCTGAACACCGAGAACACATCCACTCTTCAGAAGCCTTTGCAGGGGGTACCCCGTAGCAACCTAAAAGGGACACCAAGAAGAGCAAATTAAACCCAGAGGTCAGAACAGGATGTGCCTATGCCTTTCTTTCCTCCAAAAGATAACAAACCTTACCAAAGCCCCTGAATTCTAGATCAGAGTCCTCAGAGCTCAATCACACAAAAAAAACAAGAACTGCAGATTCATTAGTAACTACAATACGGAGTGAGTAGCAGAGTCTAATCTACTCTGGATTATCTCTAACTACGAGCACAATGGGAAGAACTGACTGGTACAACTACAGATGCTTGGAGTCACTCAGAAACTCATCAATCAACAACAAACTCCCCAAGGACTTATAAGCAGCCTGTGCACTCAAAGAAAGGAAAGGTATCAGCAGGTATCAAGGACATTCAGTGAGCAGACCCTGTTCCTGAAATAAGATAAAGGTAAGAAGCACTCACTAGCATGAACACGGACACTGCATTTCTTGCAAGAAACTAGCATGCTGGTACCATCTTCCTCAAGATAAGGAGTAGACAGGTTGATGTCCGTACTACAGCCAGTTGAGGTAAAACACATTTCTGGAATCAATGGCTTAGTCCTCTGCTTCTGGGAGGCTAATTCTGAAGCACTTCCACAGTTCTGGCTAAGGCCTCCAAATTCGACCTAAGGGAAGAGAAAAAGTGCACACCAGTGAGCCTGCGCCTGTGCTCTTAGCTTTCCACCTGCTCCATCAGCAGAAAGCGGAGTCTCTTACTCATATGACTACAGCTACAGTTCCCGAGTGTATAGCCATTATCCTGGAGCTACTAATTGAAGTTACCTCTAATGACTCAAATTCAATTTCTCACAGCAGCATCAAACAAAGGCCCCTGGGGGACAACTGAGAAGAGGAAGCAAGGTAAGAACAACTGGGATTTCAGTCTTCCTACTCCAAGTGGTAATAAAATGCAAAGATGCTGCCAGTGGAGCAGCCACTGTGGGCTCCCCTATGTGCTGCACCACATGGTGGCCTCATTCAGGGACAGCACCCAGAACAGGTGCAGCTAATGGGCCAGCACTGATTGCCTCTGAGACTCTGAGTCAGCAAGTCACCAGGACTGCATCACTGTCACCTGGCTGGAGACACACCTGTGATTCCTGGCTGAGGGGCCCCTCCAGGAAGAACATCACATACCTCCCTTGGCAAATGATATTGACTATAAGTATCAGTTGGGTTTGCCACTGGATGGCAATGTTATTCCTATTCCAAGGACAGAGAGCCCAAAAACATGTCAACCTCTAAGCCTACACCATTCATGAAACTATATAAATAGCACATGTTAACCAACTGCACTACTACAGCTCCAGCCATTCATGAAACTCTGAACCCCACTTAATCTGTTGCAAGTAGCAACCCAGACCAGACACTTCCCTCATACACAATGGCATATACAGTTCTGTGGTTTTGTTTTCCTGTCAATGAAAAGAATCTGTGAGTTACTAACCCTACTTACTTCCAAGTTCCAGCAGAGCCTGAGCTGGTCACCTGGCACCTGCCTGCCTGAACCCCTAAAGAAGCCCTTAGTGTCCCAGAATGGGAAGTGCACATCTGAGTTCAGCAACTATACTTCCCTACCTGTCACTGAAAGGTTCTTGTCTTAGTATAAATTACTGTACAATTATGGCAGTGGTCTAACGTTGCAGAATTTCAAAGTGGAAATGCTTACCACTTCCTGCTTCTTCTTCAGCCCTAAATGCAACTCCTCTTCCTGTTTGCACACACAGAGAATTCCAATCAGTTCCTCACACATCATTATTATCTGCCCATGCACCACTTCTGATCAGAGGTCATATAATCCTGTCTTTCTGTATCTGGTTAAAGGAGACAGTCCAACCACAATGGGTTGTGTGCTCCTTTCCACATCCTCAACTCAATAAGCCTGTTCATTTTGTACTTTGCTTCTCAATTGCACCAGAATACTCTTAACAGTTTCCCAATCCGGTCCTCTACTTCCACCCTACCCTAGTTATTTCTGGCCACCAGCAACTTCCACAATGGAATGTGTGATAAAGAAGCCAATAGGACAAGATCTAGTTTTTTACCCAGAGTGTGTGAAAGTGTGCTAAAGTAACTACAATCTTATACCCTGACTGGTCAGTCCTACACCAGAAACAGCACCAGATTAGGATGCTAAAAAAAAAAAAAAAAAAACAAGAGTGCCCTGCAAACAATCAAGACTGTGACTAGCACAGGAACCAAAAAAAGCCTGAGCCACATGGTCTCCAGACCATTTTCAAGTGAAAATCTATTACTCAGGGTTATCTGCCTAAAGAAGACTGAGCAACTTCCATAAGGCAAAGAACACCAGGAAAAAACATCCTTCCCCTAAGGCAACCAGTGACAAGTTATTTACCAACAATCAAGTCTAGTGACTGCTGGTCCTGGGTCAATACAGGATGAAGTGAGCCTACCTGATGATATGTCTGGAAGATCATACAGACAGCACAGTGAGGGGCCTGCTGGGCCAAGCTCTCGTTGAATTCCTTTTCAGCCTCAAAGTTTGGGGGTCGGTTCTGCCACAGCTGGCTCAGGGGCTTGGCCCAGGCCTCTGTCTCCTCAGCTTCCTCCTCAGGAGTCAATTGCTCAGAGGACTCTAGGAGAAGAAACAAGAATGTAAGACAATATCAAGCACACATATATGTGGCTCTGCCTTGAAAACAGGAGCACTCAGCCAGGAATTCTGGTCCAAACCAATTCCTAGGAGCAATAAAGGCTACAGGGAGAAATGACAGTCTGATAAGACTCCTTCAACACTGATATGTTGCCGTGGGGAGTCCTGCCTTACTCCTTGCTCTGTGGAGACTGACTCATGGTCTCTACTCTTCCTCTTACTTGAGAACTCAGCCTGCTCCTCTCCACTCGCGGCTGCCACTTTCAGCCCTCTGCCTTCTCAAAAGGCAGCAAAATGAATCACTATCTTGGCAGAAATTTTATTTTCTGCCTTCAAAAATGTTAGCATCGCCAGGTATGGTGGTACACATCTGTAATTCCAGCACTTGGGAGGCTGAGGCAAGATCACTGGGGTTTTGAGGCCAGCCGGGGCTACAAAGTGAGTTGAGGCCTGAACTGCATAGTGAAACCTTGTCTCAAACACAAAACAAAAAAACGTGAGGAAAAAAAAAAAAAAAATCTTTCCCTTTTATGGACTTTCTTTAGTTGCACTGAAGGGAAATGGGAAAGAAAAACAACAGGGAATTAGGAAAGCTTAAAAGTTGTTAAAGTAGGGTCTTCCCTCAGGACTTGCCAAGTGCTCCCTCTGGAAAGGCCAGTAGAACACCGGCCTCTTTCAAGCTGGGCTCCCCAGTCCCTCCAGACTATGTCTCAGAGGAGGGCGGAGTCACATGGCCACAATGAATCCTTGTTTCCAGCCATAAAATGCAATGTGGAATGCTGTCCAGGAACCAAATCTATCCCACTCAGGGCACTAACAATTTTTTTACATTTTTAAACAGTTGGGGAAAACAAAAATGTGATGGCCTCAGAAATCACTAAGGATTATAAAGGCCAAAATATTAACTCTCTGGTCCTTCACAGACCCCTGGTCATCATGACAAGACACAGCCCTTAGCTTTACTAGCTTAGAGGGGACACACTCAGCAGATGTCACCAGAGACTGGGGAAGAATTAAAAAAACTGCTGAATGGAAAATCACCAAACTGGTTCACAAAACAAGATGTAAAGTGAAAAGAGCCTACCAGCTCCCAGTACACTCAAGGTAAAGGAGCAAGACAGACCCAGAATAAAAGTCTACAGTGAGTGTGGGATCTTTGCTACAAGCAGAGGCAACTATCAAAATAAAATGACGAAGGCCAGGCATGGTAGTACACACCTGTAATTGCAGTACCCAGGAGGCTGATGCAGGAGGATCATTGCAGATTCAAGACCAGCCTGGGCTACAAAGTGAGCTCAAGGCCAGCCTGAATTGCATAGGGAGACCCTGTCTCAAAAAGACAAACGAATAAATAAAAAATAAAATGTTGTCTTAAGAGGCTGAGGCAGGGGGATGCTGCAAGTTCAAGGCCAGCCTAGGCCACATAATGAGACCTTGCCTTTTAAAATAAATAAATAAAATAAAAAGAAACAAACAACCGATGCCACAGTGCTTCTCTAGATGCTCCTACATAGGAGGGGGGGTAGCATCGAGAAACCATGGTTGCCTTGTACTTCCTTGTCAGATGTGACCAAAGTATGCAACACAGGACAGGAAACCCCTCCGACCTCCGACCCCCCCACCACAAGTACCTCAAGGGATCACTGCTTGCGGCACAGCTCAGGCACCACAGTCCCTTGTCATAATAACCCCTCCAATGATCTCATTTCTTCCCAGACAAAAGCACTTTCCAAGTGGCCCTTGAGGATTTTGCCAAGCAACCCAAGGAACACTCAAGTGGACAGATTTGTCCTAAGTGCCCATATCTGTTCATTTCTGTCAACTCGAGCCTAGCACAGACAAATCGTTTTCTACCCTGCCTACACAGTCATATTTAATCTAAAGCAATGTGGCAGCTGCCATTGTGTGCAGCCTCAGTGAAAGTCATTGTGGCGTAAGGAGGTCAACACAGACCAGTACAATCAATCCCAAAAAGCCCTTTATTCAAATCCAGTCCAGAGCCATGGTGCCCAAAACCCAAGCAGAGATTTGTTTCTTTACCTTGGGCCACACAAGAGTCACTGAGCTAAAGTAGAACAAACAGAAACAGACTCATAATCACAACTAAAAACTGAACACACTGACAATACATTCTACTCACAAAGTGAAAAGTGGAAAGAATCATTCCACATGTGATGCTGGATGATGAAGCAAAACACACACTGCAATAAACTCAGTATGCAGAACTTCACAAAGCCACGCAGTTAAGCCATGTACATCTCACTACAAGTGCTATACCTGAAGTGAAAATATTTTTCTGTTTTGGGGGGTGGGGAAGATACAAAGCTCTACAAGAGCCTAAAGAAACCTAACTTCAAAATACAATGTGTATGGTGGTAATACGCCTGTAATCGCAGCACTTGGGAAGCTGAGGCACCAAGATCACCACAAGTTTGAGGCTCGCATGGGCTACAAAGTTGAGTTCAAAGCCAGCCTGAACTACAGAGTGAGTTCCTGTCTCAAAAAGACCAAAAAAAATTTAAAACAACAATGTGTGATCCTTGCTTGGCTATAATCCCATCACTCAGGAAAGGCAGGAAAATCACTTCAGATTGAGGCCAGCCTGGGCTACAAAGATCCAGTCTCAAAAATCCCCAACAGCCAGGTGTGGTGGTGTACTCCTGTAATCCCAGCACTTGGCAGGTTGAAGCAGGAGGATCGCTGCAAATTCAAGACCAGCCTGGCTCCAAGGTGAACCCAAGGCCAGCCTGAACCACATAGCGAGCCCATGTCTCAAAAAGACAAAACAAAGAGCAACTATTCTGGATTCCTCCTGTCTCTCAGGAGCTATTCCTATTCTCCACTGCTTTTCTCCAATAAATTTCCCTACTCTCTGTCTGTCTCTCTCTATATATACTGGAGTACTGCTTCTTAGGTATGACAACAACATCCTGTTTACTTGACAGTTCTCCTTAGGAGATTACTACTAGTGTATCAAGGTGAAGTAACCTGGAAACTACAAATAACTTTCTTTTTATTTTTCTAATTCATGCTGGCCTTAAACTATATAGCCCAGGCTGGCCTCGAACTCATGCCTCTTGTCTCATCCTCCCAAGTGCTGGGATGACGGACGTGCACCACCATACCCAGCTACAGCTAACATACAAAGGATGCAGTATATAAAGGAAGTATTGAAAGCAAAAGATAGTAAGACAGACTTACAGTGACAGTGTTCAGGTAATTGCTAAATACATGCAGACACAACAAGCAGTATCTCCAAAACCTTCAACCTGCCAAATTTGAGCATTTCTTGTCACAAATTCAGAGGTTATATTACAATCTGAATTACATCCTTTTACTTTTGTTCATTTTATTGCTTTTTTTAAGACAGTTTTGCTATGTTCTTCAGACTGGCCTTAACCTCCTGCCTCAGCCTCCTGAGTGCTAGAATTAGACATGTGTATCATGCCTAGCTCAATTATATTATTTCAAAAAGACATACATGGAAAGTAAACACATACTTGATCACAATTTACATATGTCTAGAAAGCCAGGAATGTTTACATTATTCATCCTCTTTGGAGGATACATGTACAGGTAACTTTCTGGGGTTTTCAAATTTTCTACAACCTGTGTTACATCAAAGCATTAAAGGGAGAGGCTCATGCAACTAAGCTGAAGCTCAGCTGGGCTGGGGTATAAACTCAGGGGACTTCCCAGCTACAAACCAGGGAGTCCATCAATGTAACCTTACTGATGACTCTCACAGATCCACAGTCAGTCACAAAGTCCAGCTGACTCTGGGAGGGTGGGTGGGGGTGTGTGTGTATCAACGTCTGGCACTGGGAATCTTCAAGCTGATCTGTATTCCTTAGCCTATTTAAAAACAATTTTTGTTATTGTTTTAATTTTGAGACAGGATCTCGTTAAGTTGCCCAGGCTGGGCTTGAATTTGCAATGCACCTGCTTCAGGCGCACCCCCACCCCACCCCCAGTGCTGAGATTTCAGACTGGGTTTAACTCCTGCCTCAGCCTCCTCAGTGCTAGAATTCTAGGCATGTGTATCATGCCTAGCCCAATTACATTATTTCAAAAAGACATAAAATGCCCAGCTCAAATTCAGCTAGCTTTCTCTGTACAACATTCCCTTCTGTTATTCCTACCAAAGCCATCCTGTTCAGATCACCGTATCTCAGAGAGACCATTATGAAAACCCATATGGTCTTTTCAAAGCATCCTCCAGGCACCAGAACTAGGGGTGATCTTTCAAATGTCAATGTGACCACATCACTTCTCTACTTAAAATACTTCAGTGGCTCCTGAGTCCTGTGAAAAAAATGTCCTCACTCACAGCACGTATATAACAATGGCCATGACCCATCACACCTTTTTCCATTCCTCCTACCTCAGTCGGTCCCTAACCTTGTCCTTGAATTCTAACAATCAAAAACGGAGGACAGTTCCTCTACACATATGCACACTCCTGTTTCTCTTCACCATGGTGACTCATGGTGCCCCTCTGCCTGCACTGGCATTTCTTCTTTCTTTAGATCAGTTTGTCCGCCAGCTTGTATCTCTCCCCTGTGAGGACTCTGAAGGCACTATCATACCTTAGTTTTGCATCTGCAAATTCAGCATAGGTCTTGACATCATTGACAGAACTTGTTATCCTGAAAAGTCAGTCTTGTGCCTCAAATCTGCATGCAATTATCCCACAGCAAGTACATTCTACGATACTCAAGGTATTAATGAAATCTGATAAGCAAGTGAGATAGAAAAGGAAATCCTGTCCTCCATGTGGAGTATCTAGAAGAACAGCTAAGCCACAGGGCCACTCTTTCCCCTTCTTTTTGGCCTTGTTATGTCCTGTAAGCCCCAGTATGGTGACTGCTTTCTTCCTTATGGAGAAAGGAGACACCACTTACCATCATCACTGATGCACTCTTGCAACACAAGCGGGTGATGCCGAGGGAGCTTGCTTAAGGGCTGACGGCGACCCTTGGACTTCTTATTCTCCTCCAGGGAAAACATGTATTCATCTGCAACCTGGGCAAAGCAGAGGACATCAAATTGAGTTCAACTCACCATACAGGGAAGGTCAGAGTTACAGAAAAAACCAAGGCAGAGAGAGGCACAGAGAAACAAAACCAAACACAAAAACACCTGTCTTCAAAAAAAAGCCACAGACAGTACCATGGAAACTAGTCTGCTCTACACTAAGCTAACCTCAAATTTTCTAAGGCAAAACTTGTACCTAAGTGTGGGTACTGGCTTTCTGAAACAGCCTGAAACAAATACACCAAAAATAAACCTAAACCTCTTCCAGCTCTAAAAAGACACAGGTCTTCCCTCTTGCGCTCGTTGCCATGAGACATATTGAGAGCTCCCAAGGAGCCCAGCTGTCCCTTGCCTGGACCAGACAGTGACAACTGAAACAATGTGTCAGGCAGCAGGGCCATGCAGGGGCAAAATCCAGAGACATCCACAAAGGAGAGGGGTACCTCAACCATTTCAAGAAAAACAGACCAGTTTCTCTGTCCTTACACATGGATCAGCTCTGGTGGATCTCGTTTACTCCTCAGTGAGTCAGGGCAAGGTATCAAGCAGGAGAGTGTTACCTAAAACACTGGCCTACCTGCAATGGGAGGCTGACTTAACACTGTATTTACATAACACCACCAGATGCAATTAGGTTTAAGCCATATAGGATTGCTCAGTGATACTACAGAAGAGTTTCTTTTTAATCAACATACTTAAAACTTGGTTATACTGACATTAGGAGACACAGGGTTGGTAAAACTCATTAAGTGATGAAATGAGGCCTGGAAGGAAGCCATTTTGCAGTGGTGACAAAAATTAATGCCTTAAGGTGCTACAGACGAGGATGGCACTGCAGTGTCATTTCAGAGAAGGTTCCTGGACGCAAAGACTTCCATGCGCAACTTAACAGTACCCCAGGGCTTTAGGACCCCACTGTAGATTTCAAGATGATAAAACTGTGCTAAGCCACTCAGACTCAACAGAGCCTACACATGCATATATATATACTTTACCCGAAAAGTTAAACATAGACTTTATCAACAGGTTTCTGTGCTCACTTGCCAATCCAATCAACAAATGTCCACTGAGCACCTATGGTATGCAAAGGCCTGCTCAGAAAAGGAAGGCATTCAGAAATGACTGACACGCTGACAGGATGTGATGCCATAAGAATGTAGGAACAAGATGAAGTGATGCACATTAGGAACCTGCTACTACTTATGGCCACGAAGACTTACAACCAGAGACTCTCGGTGAGACTTGCAGTATATGCGCTGTCTAAACTGCCGGTTTTCAAAACCTATGCTGGGAGCAGCTCAACAACAGAACACTAGCTGAACATGCAGGAGGACCCTGGGTTTGATTCCCACCATGGCAAAAACAAAAAATGTGCATCAGGGAGGGCCCCCAGGAGCTTCCCCTGGAGTAAACAGAAAAGCTCTGGGCACCGCCTCCCATCCAAGCAGAAGAGCTTTGCTCTTCATTTCTATTCTTCAAATGAGTAAGGCTTCATTTAAAGGGTTCTTTGGCTAGAACAAACTAGAAACCCTTATTTGCCAATGGTTTTTGTTTGGGGGTTTTTTGGTGATGTTAGAGATTGAATTCAGAACCCCACACATGCCAGACACATGTTCTACCACTGAGCTACATCTCCAGCCGTTTGGTCCAGGCTAGCCTTGAACCAGTCCCAAACCTCCTGCCCCACCTTTGCAAGTACCTTGGACATATTCCTGTCAAATTTCTTTGATAGTGCTAACACATGAATGCATTTAGAAGCATATACTCCAACCTATACAAGCCAGCAAAGCACATTTATATATTCTTTATACTCCTGACTGGCTTTCTTTTGTTAACTGAGACAATGGTTCCTGGTTAGTATCTATCATGGTGTCTCTTTGGTCAGATGTAAAATTCAAATAATTTGACTCAATAAAACCAAAGACAGATGTCATCTGGGCCTGGAGTCCACTAACAACCTCTCTATGTTGAGCTGGGTATGGTGCAACATCCCTGTAATCCTAGCACTTGGGAGGCTGAGGCAGGAGGATTGTCACAAATTTGAGGCCAGCCTATGCTACAAAATGCAAAACTAAAAATCTTGAGAATAGATGAGATTATCCATGGGAAATTAAATGACTTGGACACCAGGTCTTCCAGGGACAGAAAGACATACTGAAGAGAGAAAAAAGGACAATTTCAAAAAAGGGAAAGACTCATGGGAAAGCAAAAGTGAACACAGAGGAGACCAAAGAACTCAGCAACTAGGGTGTCAGGATTTTAGAGGTTAGCTCCAGCAGATAAGACAGAACAGAGCTAAGGAGGGAATGCATCATAGGGTCTATTGAGATGATCAAGGGAAGGAATGAGATGATGGTCTGAGGAATAAATGTACTCCAGAGCTGTCTATTAGGACAGTAATAATGAGTATCATTTTATAGGCAAAAGAAGAAAGACACTTAAAAAAAAGAGGTATTGTAGCTGGGCATGGTGGCACACTCCTGTAATCCCAGCATTTGGGAGTCTGAGGCAGGCAAACTGTGGCAAATTCGAGACTAGCCTGGACTACAAAGTGAGCCTAAGGCCAGCCTGAACTGCATAGGGAGACCCTGTCTCAAAAAGGAGGTACTAAGATATGTAGTAGACACAAGACCCACATCCTAATCCCAGGGAGAACATTATGTTAATATGAAAACAGAGAATTAAGTTTGCTAATCAGATGACCTTAAAATATAGGGATTATCCTGGATTATCCAGGTAGGTCCAGCATAACAGCAATGATGCACAGCAAGAGAAGTCAGTCTGAATGACACACATGGCTCGCTAGACACTGAGTTGTTGCTTTTGAAGATGTAAGAGCCATCAGCCAAGAAATTAGGGAAGCTGAGAAGCTATGAAGGGCAAGGAATAGATTCCCCCCACTCCAGTCCCCCAAGAAGGTACATAGCCCAGTGGGTACCTTAATTTTAACAGTGAGACCCACTGTGAACTTGGGAGCCCAAGAATTGTAAAGTAATAAACATGTGTTGTTTGAAACCTTAAGTTTATGGTAACTTGTTACAGCAGAACAGAAAACTAATGCAGGGTGGGAGAGTGGACAGAACATTTTATAGATCCAGGTACTGGAACAGATCAAGAACAGCAGGCTGCAGATCAAGAAAAGGATCAGGACTTCACACATTACCTGCTTGTTCAAACTGCCTCCCACCTACCCAGCATATGGACCTTGATTTTAAACATATAGAAGTACCCAGCACAGTTCTTTACAAATCTTGTTTTTTCTCCCAAGATGATATTGTTTCAATTCGTTTTTGTTTTCATTATCTTACTATATAATTCTGTATAATGTGAAATTATCAGATTAATGTTCTATAAAATGTCTTCTCCAAATAATATAGCACCAAGTAATATTCTGCTCTATATCATTTTTAATCTATTTACATCTTGCCTCCTTAATAAGATTGAACACTTTGATATAGTGCTTATTTTTTAATGTCTTATGACAACTAGCATCGTGGCAGTTATTAAGCCAAATACCTCGTGCTGATTTGTAGCCCACATGTTATTGTTAAGTAAGAGGAGAATACTATTATAGTAGTTTAGGAAGGAGTTGATATAAAATTTTTGTTGGGGGAGCTGGGAAGATGGCGGATCAATAAGCAGCAAAATAAAGAGCCTCTGAGAGAAACAGCTCAGATGCTGGAATAAAACATTCTGGAGAAGACCAGACGGGAGGAGACAGATCCTCTCAACCAAGGAAGAAACTAAAGGGGAAAAAAAAGAAAGCTCAAAGCTCCAGAATTCTCTGTTCCCTCTTGCAACATCTGGTACCTAGAGTCAAGGTCTATGTCCCTGATGCTTGTTTCTCTAGCCTTGTTTTAGAAACTCAATTCTCGGGCCAGGGATTTAGCTCAGCGGCATAAGTACCTGCCTGGCAAGTGCAAGGTCGTGAGTTTGATCCCCGGTACCAAAAAAAAAAAAAGAAACTCAATTCTCGAAAGTAGCTCAAACTATCAAAACCTTCAGCAGCAGCAGATACAACTGCTGTGACTCATTCTACAGATGAAAGCCCTACAGCTTTGATGCTTTAGCAGTGTACCACCAGGATTTTCTCACCAAAACTGCAGTTGACCACACTGCCTTAAAAAAGGCCCTTGTACTGAATAGCAAGTAGTCCCAGTTACATTTTGGGGATCCTACAGTAATGGGAGGAGAAACAAACACACACACACACACACACACACACACACACACACACACACACACACACACACACACACGGTGCTCTCAGGGGCCCAACTGCTTCTAAACAAAGACAAACTACTATCAGATCTCACCAGGGATGGGACAAACTTGTTCCACTTCTGATCCCATGCCTGTTAGTTCCCAATCTACCTTACCAGTCCCGGGCTTAGCTTCTTAATAAAACAAATCTGGCCTCCAGACACATTTCACAATTACAGAATACTCCCGGGCCAAGCCTGGAGGATCATGCTGATATCAAGAAAGGAGAATGAAGATGGTAGAGTCTGGCTTCTACAGTTTCTCTGCTTCACAAGCCTACAAACACTTGCACTATACACACCTACACTGAGAAGCAAAATACTGCAGGTCCTTGAAAGAGCAATGGAACCAGACAGAAAACAATGAAGAGGCGTAGTATGGCTTCTGCCAAGCACTGGGTCACACAGAGCTATCTGACCATCAGGAGACCATCAGAGTCAATCCCTGTGTTTCTTCCCACCTCAAAACTAGACACATCCTGGTGAAGGTCATACAAGGGCATAAAAACAGCCACACCAAAAAAAAAAAAAAAAGCTAACTAGAACAATCTATTTTTTTATCATGCATATTTTACCACATTTTTAAAAATACCCAAGTGGAGGTGGAACTCAGCAGAAAAGGACTTTCCTAGCATGTGCAAGACCCTGGGGTCAGCTCCCAGAATCATCAATAACAAACCAAAAAAAAGCCCTTTCTGCAGTTTTCCCCTCTTGTCCTAGCCCTCTTCCTGGCTGGGATTCTGCTCCCTCTCACCACCTCCTGAGAGGCCCAGGAGCCAATCACTCCCCTCCCCGCTATCTTCAGTTCTCCACTTGGCACAGCTGTCCTTTCATACAAGGTTCCACTGGCCATGGCTCCCACTATCTTGAATCTTTTTCCTCCCCGGAAAATGCTGGATACACCACTCTCTCTTCATTCACTCAACCTCGGGCTGCTGCTCTCATCCTCCTCATCCGGACCCTCTGCCTCCATTAACACTGTGGACACTGTTCTACACCCAGCACACAAGCTCTTCCACACACGCCTTCAGGTTCCTTCTGAGAATCAAGTCTACACGCTGTGGCCTGCCTACCTCACCGGTCCTGAGCCAAACTTACTGACCAGCACACAAAGCCCTTCACAGTCACATTTTACCTTTTTTTTCTTTGGTACTAAGGATTAAACCCAGGTTCTCTCGCATGGTAGGCAAGCACTCTACTGACCGATACCTCCAACCTGTCTTAAGTTTGAGACGGGGATCCTCTTTGTGATCCTCCACTTCAGCCTCCTGAGTAGCTGGGATCAGAGGCATGTAGTCGCACTGTGCTCCACCTCTTTCAGTTTTCTTCCAACCTCCACCCTATACAGATCCCAGCCAAAAACTTGCTGGTCTGAGTCAACTCTCACACTACTCTCACTGGCCAGTATTCAGTCTCCCACCTCCATGCTGCTGCCTTCTACTCACTCAAGTCCGTTTGGCACCCTCATCCTTGTTACCACTGCCCCGTTTGGTCCTCACTACCCCTCTAAAACTGAGGAAATACTTCCTAATTGGTTTCCTTGTTTTAAATCTTTTTTTTTCTTCCTTTCCGGAAGTAGAAGTGTTTAATTATAAAAATAAGCTGGGCTCCAAGTATAGCTCAGTGGTAAAGTGTGTGCTTTGCATCCACAATGCCCAGGATTCAGTCTCTAGCACCAAACAAATATTAATGAAAATAAATAAAAGTTAATCAGAAAAAAAAAAAATGTTCGAACAATGCAAACACAGGAAATAAAAATTATAATTTCACATATTAAATGTTTTTAATTTTTCCTTCCTTCTCCCTCCAAAAATCTGTACACTGCTTCTAGAATGAACTCCCAAAACACTAGCACAGAGCTTTAAAACACAGTCTGAGCAAGCCAACAGTCTGGGGGGCAAAAGAATAGTGTCCTAAGTTTAAGGAATATGAAGACAGAGATAAAACAAATATAAAGGGTGAGCTTTGACTTAATTCAAATGAAATAACTGTAACTATATTTTAAGACAAGTGGGCAAAACTGATTATGAACTAGATATTACATTATGCTAAAGAATTTTAATAATTTTGTTAGGTGCAAAAATAGCATAACTAAGAAAATGCCCTTGCTTTTCAAGATACATATTCAAGTAGGGAAGAAATTGCATGACATCTAGACTTTGCTTTAAAATATTTCTGCAGGGGTTGGGGATTTAGCTCGGTGGCTTAAGCACCAGCCTGGCAAGCATGAAATCTTAAGTTTGATCCCTGGTACCACCAAAAACATAAATAAAATAAAATATTTCTGCAAGCTAAGCACAATGGAGCACATCTTTAATCCCAGCTACTTAGAAAGCAGAAGCAGGAGGATCAAAAGTTTGAAGTCTGCCTAGGAAACTTCATGACACCCTGTCTCAAAAAAATAAAAAAGGGCTGGAAAAGTAACTCAGTGGTTGAGTCCTGGGATTGATCTCCAGAACCATACACTCAAAACCGTATCAGGGAATAAGAACAGAATGAATAAAGTCAATCATGGCAAGATCCTGACAACTATTAAATCCAAGTGATGAGTATTTCCATTATTCACTTAGCATTTTTGTATTTGCACTTAAAACAATGTAGCATGAGGTCTTCAATTTTCAAATGCAGATGGAGGGAAACCTTTGGCTCCTACCCAACCCTAAAGTCAAAATTGCTTTGATCGCATAAGGCAGAACCCCCACAGTCTAGCATTTGACACCCTCTAACTTTGTTGCAAGGCTCCCTCCAGTACTATATGCTGAAAACAAACCAAAACCTTTACAAGCCAGATGTGGTGGTGCACACCTGTAATCCCAGTTGTCAGGATCTTGCCATGACTGCTTGATTCAGGAAGCTGAAACAGGAGACTCATCACAAATTCAAGGCCAACCTGAACTACAGAATGAATTCAAGGCCAGATAGAAATTACAGAGTGAGACCCCATTTCAAACAAAACAAAACAAAAAACACTACAACCTTTGTAAACCCCCATGTGCTTTAAAATTGCATGGGCCATCATCAATACATAAAGCATCCTCCTCCCCCATCCTGGCTCCAGTTTCATTCTATTCACCTTGCACACTAACCTTAGGCCAGACCAAAACATTCCTTCTCTACAGCCTTCCCAGACTCTTGGCCAGCCACAGGCTAAACTGCCAGCTCTTCCACCTTGTGCTACACATCACCCATCAGGAGGGGATAGTGTAGTCATATCTGTCCACTCTTCTAGCTCTCAAGGGACTTCTGAGTTCCTTGACAACATAGTCCTACCTAGCACACAGCAGACAGGCAATAAATGATTACAAATGAGAGTGAAGAGGCCAAACAGCTAAGACCTTCTGGAGAATGAAGCAGGCAGTACGAAGCAGGCAGCCCATGCTGGGGTGGAGGGATGGCTGGTGATGGAGGACATTTCCATCAGGCTATAGCTAAGAAATTCACACAGAAAGGAAAAGAAATCAGAAAAGTGGGGTAGACCTGAGGAGAAGCCCCTTCTCCCTGCAGATTTCCCCATGAAAGCCCTCGTGGCTTCTCCTAGGCTGCCAGATTAAATATTCATCATTTAACCATGACCTGCCCTTTGCAGAAGAGCCCATTCTTGGGTGTCCTTACCATAGGAGAGCTGTGTGACAAATGCTTAGCCCTATAAGGCCCTGAGAACACCAAGGAGCACCTAGGACAAGGGAGGCCATCTATACAACTGAGACTAAATGAGTACCAGGGCCATTTGTCCACAGGTTAAGAGACACTTTGTTCAATCATGCTAACTGGTAACAAAGTGACAGTCTAAGTTCTTCATGCCCAGTTCTTGTTCCTATCACTTAAATGGGTCCCAACTGGGAAGGAAAAAAGAGATGGGTGTTATTGGCTGTTGACATCCTCTTGAAATTTTTTTTTTTTTAGTCTAATACAATTAATCTAGCAGTAATGCACTGACCAAGTATGATTCCCAACCAGCTGAAGGAAGAAAGTTAGGAGGATGTAGCAACAGGACAGGATGCACTGAGGCACCACAGATGATGAACAAGGCAGGTTTGAGGAAGAATTGTCAGGTGACAGCTGTAAGCATAAGGAATGAAGTTTACAAGCAGAAATCTCTCTTGTGGAAACCTCCGAGAAAGGGTACAGAGCACCAATCAGAGGCAATGAGAAAGAAACATGATGGTTATCAGCTCATGAGCCTGCAACCACTGTGTGAAGGGAGAAACATTCACATGGTAAAAAGGACTAACAGAAACTCGGCCCTTATATACAGAGACAAGGGACAAACAGGAGTACACGAATATTAAAAACAAGTGGGGAGTCAACTAGAAAACAAGGACTACTGGAAACACTAGAAATATGCAGATTTTTAGTGTCAATACTTTTGTCAGAGGACTGCGGCTCTCTACGGCTGTCACTGAGTCACCTGTAATGTAATCCTTTGGACCAACTGCTGGCAAAAAACAAGCTGGAAGACAATGCATGTCATCAGGCTTCCTGTCCGACATAACCGAAGAGGCTGGGGACACTGAAGAGGGGGTCTCTCTGGCTTCCTGGACAGCTGCAGCAACTCCTTGCCACAGGCCCACCTCCCCTGCACCAGGTACCTCTGGGCAGCTGCCTCCACCCGAGTGCCAAGAGACTGTACCTCAGCCAGCTCCTGCTCGCTGATACTTCTGGGGACACTGCCTTTCTTCCTTGTGCACGGCTGTGCCACAGTGACCCTGCCATCGCCTCTGGCATAGCTGTGCACAGTAAGAACTCCCGTTTGCCCTTGAGCTTGGCAGGAGAGGGGCTCACTGGTTTCCGAATCAGAAGAAACAGAATCCCGAGAACTGCAGCCCAGGCTAGAAGATGATTTCTTTTTGGAACCTGAGAAGACCAGGCGTCCAGTTATAGAAGCAGGATTTACAGAAAGATCGAGGGCAGCTGCCTCTTGTTCTTCGTCTTCATCTTCCTCTTCTAGTTTGACATTCTTGAGCTCTTCAAATTTGACTTCAGTAGAGTCAGAGTAATCTGAAACAATGTACACATTAGACACAGCCCATTTCCTCTTATACATGTGAACTTGACAAAGATGCAGTGGGACAGATGGAAGTGAGACCTGGCTTCAAATCCTAGCTCTTTATCCCAGGGTGTGACCACGGTTCACCCCTCAGTCTCTGGCCTCCAGTTCCTTCCTGTTTGTGAGGATACTACCATGTTACAGCACTCCCCGATTCAACCCTTGGGTAAGAAATGGGGCAGCACCTCCACATAGCAAGACTCAGCAAGCAGAGCTTGTCACTTCCTTCCAGGTCTCCTGCAGGACCTACACTCCTGAGCCTGGCATTGACCTAGTTACCCATGCTAGAAAGCCTGCTCAAGAGCAGCCAGCCTGGGCAGGCTCTGAGAGCACAGTGCTACCTGGCAAACAGCAAATATACCCTGTGGCACTGTCAGCAGCCACACCACAGCATCGGCAACTCATTTCTCCAAGCCTGACTGAGAAGGAGGCAAGCCTCTCCCTAATAAACCTAGTCTCAGTGACCATCTGGTGACCACAGTTTTTCCCCCCTGGTATTAGGCATTGAACCAAGGTGTTCACACTAAGCTACACCACTAGTCCTTTTTAAATTTTTAAGACAAGCTCGCACTAAATCACTAAATTGCCTAGATTGGGCTTAAATTTAACTTTCAATTCTCTTATCTCAACCTTCAATACTGATGTTCCAGGTATGAGCCACTATGCTTTGTACTACTCTTTCTCTTAAAATACAAATATCTCAAGTTTTCAAGAGACCAAACTCTTAAAATGGCAGGCCATGGCCAGGGATATAGCTCAGTGGTGGCACAAGTGCCTGCCTGGCAAGCACGGGGTCCTGAGTTTGATTCCAGGTACCCACCCCCCAAAAAAAGCAGGCTATTCTGCAACTGTCCAAACCATCTCCTAAGTGACCTCAGCAAAGCCATCAGCATCCCCCCTGCACACTTCCAAGCAAAGCACTTCTTACAATGCACTTCTGAGTCTTTTCTTATTTCTGTCCCTGCACTCAATGTGGCATTGAAAACAGAAGAGACAAATGTCAGCATTGTGATGAACACAGTCAACTCACCTGGGAAGGGTAGACCATCCTCAACTTGCCGCACAGAGTTGTGGGTGGGCCGCACGGGAGCAAGAGTGGCCTGGCACTCCGTCATCTCATACTGGCCAGAGCTCAGCTCCTCCTTGAGGAACAGCTCACTCTGACTCACCTCCTGTGGTATTTCCAGGCACACCCGGTGCCTCTTTGTCCCTATACGATGCTTGGCCAGGCTGTAAGCAAGAGGACAAATCTTGTAATACCCACACACCAAAACATTCACACACGTCCACACACAACACACAGTAAACGTCCTGAGTGGTCCGACTTGAAACTCAAGCTGCCTCTTACTGCTGATTCTATCACATGCAAAGTCTAAGATTTGCTGTGAGGATTGAAAACAGGCACACGGGTATCCTGTAAATGGCTCTCCTATCTTTCCAACATGGCCTATGTCAAATTCTTCTCAGAACACAGATCTTCTGCCTCTCAACTCTCACAACACAGATTTATAATCTCTTCTGTACACAATCTATTACTCTTGCATAACTGAGTCTTGTTCTGGCACTCTCTCTCCTCTTTAAAAAAAAAAAATTCTGTGCCAGGAATGGTGGCACATGCCTGTAATCCCAGCATTTGAGACTGAGGCAGGAGGATCACTGAGTCCAAGGCCAGCCAGGGCTACAAAGTGAGTTCAAGGTCAGCCTGAACTCCATAGTGAAACCCTGTCTCAAAAAACAAAGGGAAAGGGTGGGGGATTTAGCTCAGCAACATAAGTGCCTGCCTGGCAAGCGTCAGGTTGTGAGTTCAATTCCCAGTATCCCCCCACTCGTCCAAAAAAAAACAAGAGGAACAAAAGACTCTGAAATGAGGTGAAAAATGGCCTTTTCTGGCCTAGGAAAAGTCCTGCCCCTTGCTCCCAAAGACTACAGGCTTACTATCTTAATTCCTGAATAAGAGTTACAAGGAAGCAATGGCACTCAATCGCTCTACACCAAGAGACCCCCTTGGCCAGGGCTCCAACATCCCACCCCTTCGCCAACAGCCAGGCCCAAAACGGGCTGCCTGTTACCTTCTCTTCAGGTCTCCCTCCTCTCCGTCCTCCAGCCCATCCATGTCCTCTTCAGGGCATTCCTCTTCATCCCCGGCTCTTGATGGCAGCTCACACTCCTTGAGAAACTCAGCGGCTTCCGGGGTAGGCAGAGTGTGGTCGATGACCGCGCTGTCCTTGCCAGCTTTCCAAAGTTTGTACCTTTCTGGCTGGAACTTCCTCACAAACACATCCATGGAGATCTTCACCATATCCTTTCTGCAGGAGCACTGTCACAAACAACCCTCAGGTGAAGGCCACCTCATTGGCTTCCACCTCATCCCACGCGGCGCCTCCCTCTCCAAGCAGAAAAGCTGTGACCTGGCTTAAAAAGCTGTTTTGATTCAGAGGTCAGAGTACTGTGTATCATCCTTGCATAGCCTTACCACATCAGAAAGCAGCACCAAAGGGGACAGACTGCATAGCACAGGGGCGAGGCCACCTGGCACCGAGGAGATGCCTGGAGAACGGTTAGAGACTCGGCTCTGCACTTAGGTCCCTTCATGTTCATCTGCCACCTCAGGGCCACACACGCAATCTTATTATTCTGGGTCAAAGGCCCAGCCTCACTGCTTCTCACAGTTAAAAGTAAAACCCTAAGAATTTCTCAACAGAGAAACCTCAGAATGCCCATTGCAAGAATTACTGGTAGCAAGTACAGCTTAAAGGCAAATAAACTTAAAAGTAGACCCTCACTTTATACTTCCCAAAGCAAAACACATTTTAAAAACACAATTTTTAAAAAAAATTTTTTGGTGATACTGAGAACAAACCCAGGGCTTTTGCACTAAATTATCTCTAACCCTGTTGTTAGTTTTTTTAAATTTTGAAACAGAGTCTCAATAAACATATCAGGTTGGGCTCAAACCTGTAATACTCTTGCCTCAGCCTCCCAAAATGATGCGATTACAGGTAGGTACCACCATGGTCAGCTCATGCCTAGACACATTTATGTTATTTATGAACACAAGCTACTCACACTTTATACATTCCTGACCAATCTGTTTCCAAATTCCAGCAGCTCAAAGAAATGTTTTGATACTAATCAATGCACCCAACAAGCATTTATCCATTAGCACATTCGCTCAAATATGCTTAAAGTCTCAGCACTTTGTGAGGCTGAGAAAGGTGGACTGCAAGTTTGAGTCCTGCCTGGGGAACTCAGTGGGACCCTGTCTCAAAACAAAAAAATGAAATGTGCTGGGAAGAAGTTCAATGTGAAGTCTGTGAGTTAAATCACCAATACTGGGGAAAAAAACAGAATTTGTTCAACCAGACAGTCTTAGTTGTGGGGTTATAGGAAGCTATCAAGTAAACTTACCAATACAGCTTGTTTGCCATATTCAATCCATCGACGTGTAGCAAAATTGGTTGATTCCGCACAGTTAAAGCCATGGTTAAAACCAGCGTGGTAACCATAAGGAAAAGTGATCATAAACTCGCCAGCTTCTTGAGTCACCTGAACAAGAACAGACTTAAAAGAGCTCCCACACACAAGAGAAATCTACAGAACTTAACTCCTGAGTTCCAGGTCTGCACCACATAGCTGGGCAACCAAGGGTAGGTTCTAAAATTCACTGAGGTTTTCGGCTGGGGATATAGCTCAGTGGCACAAGTGCCTGCCTGGCAGGCGCAAGGTCATGATCTCCAATACCAAAAAAAAAAGAAAAAAGAAAAATCACTGGAGTTTTGCTGTCTTGTATAAAATGCAAAGCCTCACACATCACATGTACATCACAGCTATAATCAACCACTCCTTCAAATTAACACACTACAGAGAACCTGACTCCTCCCTCAGCAGCGGGAAGACATACTAGCCACCTTTAGATCAAAGTCTCCCCCCCTCCCCACAGATCAAAGGGAAAGAATGATGAACTAGAAGAATAAAGTCCAAAGACCAGAAAGGTGGTTTCTATGGAAGTCTAAGGACTTCTGTCTGTCATACCAGCTCACCTTGTCAAAAGGAATGCCGTATTTCTTCAGCATTAAAGGGGATATCAGGGTCATCTTATGGCGAAGAAAAGCCTCACAGCTTTGAGCACTTCCTGGGAAAAAGCCTGTTTAAACAGACAAGAGGACAGAATTAACATGATGCTCCTACACTGACTGTAACACTGCAGTCACTTCACCTGTGGATTTCATCTGGCTGATAAAGAGGACAAATCACCAACCTAAGTCCAAGGAGGCTTCTGGCTCTGGGTGGATTCTAATCTTCTCCAGTGAGGCTCTGGGCTTTCCCAGGTAAAATGTTATCTGGGAACTGAGATTATTCAAGGTCCTTCTGTTCCTATACAGCTTTGAAACTAGGGCTTTCTACAGTTCTAAAAGATTGAGACTGTGTCCTCCATCTTTTGTCAGTAACACATCTAAAATACAATCTACCCTGACTTGCATGAAAAAAAGACTGTGTATGTACAATTCTGTCATGGTCCACTTTAAAAAAAAAACTCAAACATTAACTCAATTTTTACTTTTAACATCTGAGGTTTTGGCAGAAAAACTACACTTGATATGACTCTTGTACTTTTCTGGCCAAAGAAACCCATGTTCAAGGGGACTCAGGTGACAGTCAAAGAAGGAAGGACTAAATCCCTTCTGGGAGAGAACACAGGCTAGGATTGAAGCTGCTCTGTGATGGGAGCAACCTGCAGCTGTACTCAGTCCCTCCTGGTGGCCTATGAAAGGTGACACTGGCCAGAGAATGGATATTTTGGGGCCAGGAACACAGCTTCTTGGTGGGTCCTACTCAACATGTGGAGGAAAAATGGTACCTTTGGCGAGGCGCTCCAAACGTTTTCCATGCTCGGGTGGAACAGAGTACCTGCAATGACACAAAAGCACGAGATGTTGAGAAGAGGACAGGAAAAGATCTAAGGGACTTGTTACCACATGTAAGACACCTCAAAGACAACACAGAACACATTCTCCAGCTTCTCAGCAACAAGAAATGGTAATGTCTGAGGTAAAGGTTGTATCAACCACTCTGATCTGAGCACTGCATGTGGCATGCATGCATTAACATGTAACATGAAGCTGGGGTGGTGCTGCACGCCTACAATCCCATCACTTGGGAGTCTGAGGCAGAAGGATGGCTGAAGTACAAGGGCAGCCTGGAATACAAAGTGAGTTCATAGTTCAACGCCAGCCTGTCCTGTACTGTGAGACCCTATTTCAAAAAATAAAATGTAGGTAAATGAGATTAAAAAAAAAACTCACACTGTATTCATAAATATGTATGTTTAAAAAATAAATTTGGCTAGGAGTTTAGCTTGGCGGCCTAAGCACCTGCCCTGGCAAGTGCAATGTCATGAGTTCGATCCCTGGTACCAAAAATAAATAAATAAATATGTGTGCGTGTTTATTTTGGGTTAAATAAAAATAAACATTTATACATATATTTATATATGTATTTTTATATATGTATATATTTTGGGGTTTGTATATGTATTTGGGTTTTATATTTATATATGGATATATATTTGAGTTTTGTTTTCACTATGTACCTCAAGTTGGCCTTGAACCCAGTATGCAGCCCAGGCTGACCTGAAAGTAGAGTTAATCCTCCCGCCTCAGCCTCCTAAGTACTGAGAATACAGGACTGTGCCACCACACCCAATCCTAAAAATGAAAATGTACTTTTTAAAAACACTTCCCAAGCACTGGAAGATGGCAGAGTGGTGAACAGTTGGGAAAGAGTCTCTCCAAGATTTGGTATCCAGATGCTAGACTATAGCAACATAAGAGAAAAAGGAAGTTGGATCCCCAGAACCAAGTAAGGATCTTAAGTAACAATTGAAGCCCATGGGGAGAACAAAGACACAGACTGCAACCATGAGGAAGTAGGGGGCAAGCGGTGCTTTCTCTGTGCAGCAGGGGCGGCTCAAACCTGCACACGTGGTGACTAATGGCAACCCCAGAGGCCTCCATGGAGAGATGAACCTGTGCAACAAAGCAGCAGCGGAATGCAGTGGCTGGCGCGTTATCTGGGCTCAGATATCCCCCAGGCGAGGGCCACTGGCCAGTAGCCATCTTTGAGAGGGACCAACTGAGGTAGGGACTCAAGAGCAGCTGCGGGATGATCCATCTAGCAACTCCCAGTATCCGGCTGAGGTGGAACCAAGCTCAATTCGTAAGGAAGTCAAGGAGCCAAGTTCAAACTGGCAGGAGGTACACAGTGCTGCTGCAGGCTGAACAAACTGGGTTCCACCCTCACAGCCAAAAACCAGTTTGAATTTCAGTGGAACCAAAGGTACACGCTTCCTAGGATTATTCACCACACCCACACCCACACACACACACACACACACACACACACACAGTAAATCTACAGCTGGTTTGCTGGGATTAATCAACCTGGATCTGTTCCCTGTGCAGTCTAGCAATGACAGTGGACCCATGCCTTGAAGTTGACATTTTCCCTCATTTTCTACCTTTTTAAAATTTTCTTATATCTGTTTTGTATTGTTTTCATTTTTCTTCATTGTTTCTTTTTCTATGAGTGTGAACATTTTACGGTTTTTTTGTTATCCTTCTTCTATTCTGCTGGTTGTTTTCTCTTCTCTCTTTCTACTGCCTTCTTCACTGATTTCCCAAAGTTTGTGGAATCTTCCTTTATCCTACAGTCTTGCTTCTAACCTCTTCCTCTTCTATTCCTGTATTTTTCCCCCTAGCTGCTTTTAAATTTTCTCCTCTGAGGTAAAATCACCATACTGAGGGAATATTTACTATATACAATTTTCTGGTTTGTTTTAGATTGTTATCTAACCACACACACAGTTCACACAGTTAAAAGTGGCAAATTAATAGTTATCAGAGTTTGTCATTTTCCAGGTTGTGTTTTATGCTATTGTTATTGCTTCTTGTAGTACTCTAGCCAAGGTGACATAACTGTTCTAATTAGCTGTTCTTCCTGGTACTCCAAGACTGAGATGTCCTAACGGTCATAAAAAATACTATCCACCAGTGCCAAAGAACCAGGGCTGGGCCAAGCACACAGCAACTCTTCCTCACCAATAAACTGAAGAGGTAGGATCTTGCAACAGACTCAAATCCAAAAAGCCAGTTACGCCTGGAAGACATCTGAGAAGTAGTCATTTCCTAAAGGTTCTAAATAGCAGCAATAAAGACACTTGCCATAAGCAATTTACGAACATCAACCCAGGAATTAAAATTAAAAAAAAAAAAAATTGAGACACATAATCAAGATGCAAACCCAGACTTCCAGCTCACTAAAGGCAAACCCAGAGGTCAATTCAAAATCCACCCATCCACCTGAACTCTCTGAAATGGTAACAAGCAGATGTACAAGGTTCTAGAATAAAAAATCAAATTAGAAATAATTTCTCAGATAACTTCACAGATGGTGACCATAATGAAAGATATGGTTAAGTGACTCAAGAAAAGATACAAAAAAAAAAAAAGAAAGAAAAGAAAAAAACTTAGGAAAATGGACATCATTAACTCCCAACATAGCAAAAAGTGGAATCCATAAAAGTGATTTAAATAGATAGCCAGGAGATTAAAAATTGCACTGAAATATACTTAGCAGAATGAGCCAATGTGAGGACAGAAGATCAGGTATAAAAAACAGGATTGTGGTTAGCAATCATAAAAAGAAAGGTTTCTGAAATGTAGCAAGGGATCATAAAAAAATCAATTCAACAGCTGCTAGATGATGCAAACAATAACAAGATTGATCAGAGTCAATGAAAAAGCAGGAGATAGTGCAAGCCATAGTCCTATTTTCCTAATGAACATAGATAGAAAAATCTTTAGTAAGATACAGGCAAACTGAATGCACCACATCAGCAGCCTTCCTGTACACGAATAACAAATTCACTAAAAGAAATTAGAGAAACAACATCTTTCACAGTAATGTCCAAAAATGAAAAAAACTAGGGATCAATCTAACAAAGGAAGTAAAAGACTTCTACATTGAAAATTACAGTACTCTGAAAAACAAGATTGAAAAAGGTATCAGAAAATGGAAAGTTTTTTTTTGTAAATGTTGCAGATAGAAACCTACAAGACACTGAAAATGGCAATGGTATTGGGCTGGCAGATAAAAATCTTCAGGAAATGACCTTCTATCTCCTAGAGATAAAGCTCAGCCCAAGAACTTAGCCCAGACTTTGGAGAAGGCTCCCTGAATAGAACCAATTCCTTCCTGTTTCAGATTTATCCATTGTTGATTTGAAAAAAAATCAGTGAAAACTAGAAAGAAAAAAAAAGTGCATGATACACATAGTGTTTGATAAATGTTACTTTAAATGGAATTATTGTTAGCCTACCTCAAGAGTTTTAGACAGTGCCTACAATTTTTAAACCCAGGAAGGCTTGCTCATCTGCAGCTTATGAGACAAGAGCTACCCTAAGGCATTTTAGAACATCTTTCTTTTCTTTGCAGGCATGAAAATGATATTAACGTACCAAGCCCATGGGTTCTGAACTACATTTTATAATCTCTCTTAAAAAACTGTACTAGAAATATCATTTGTGAGAGAGAAGAAACACAACCTATATAATAAAGATTTTAGATACACTCACACACACACACATACACAAGATTTATCCATTTTGGAAGAAACTGCCATGGAAGAGTCTACCAATGAAGGAGACACTTCTAACCTTTAAATACTCACCAGGAGCCTTAGTGATCTCCAAGAACATGAAAAGCTACATCATCAGACCCCATTTGTCCCTTTGGAAAGCAGCTGGGCCACGCCCAGTGATAAGAGTTCTATGAAGCATGAACTGCCAGAACCTCTCAATAAAATAAATGCCAGCCAAATGTTAATTATCTAGAATTCAATGTTTTAGATAAACCTAAAACACTTGCAAGTTTCTCTTTCCAAGAAAAACAAGAGAGCACATCTTCCCAAACATTCTTTGGATCTTGAACAAATTAAGTCAGTAACATTTCAAACATTTGGAAAAACTTTGAAGGATACAAGTTTAATTTCCCAAGAAATTCTGTATTCAGTAAAGAATGAAGAATTGACCGATGGAACTCTTAGGTTGTCTAGCTGCAGAACTACGAGCTGTTGATAAAAAAGATAATAACTCTTGCCAAATAATGGCAAATAAAAGAGGTACTGAAAACTTAAATCATGTTCTGAGTAGGAGAGGAAATACCACAAAAGAATTAGAGATGACAAATATCACAATATAGAGGTATAGTAATGGGTTCAGGATATGTGACAGGGAGAAGAAATTTCTAACCTCAAATGAAAAGAGGATGTTTTCTGAAAATAGTTTAAAGCATGAAGAATCTATCCTGTGGACCAAGGGTATACTGTGGTCTCACTAGCCAAGGGCAATTAATAGCTATAAAACAAGTAACTTTGGATACCTCTGATAAATTGGCTTCTGAAAAGGAATACTGGAAACTTCAGGAAAAAGCAGTTTTGCTCAAAGCACTGAAACATGTTAACACTGTGGCCTGTTTGGGGACATGTTTGGAAGAGAACATTGTAAGCATTTTCATGGAGTTTGTTCCTGGTGGCATTATAAGCCATTTTGGGCCACTGCCTGAACATAGTCTTTTGTAAATATACAAAACAAATTCTGCAAGGTTTGTTTATCTCCGTGAGAACTATGTGGTACATCAAGATATCAAAGGAAATAATGTTATGCTAATGCCAACTGGAACAATAAAGCTGACTGATTTTGGCTCTGCCAAGCGTTTGGCCTGGGCAGGCTTAAATGGCAGTCACAGTGACGTGGTTAAATTCACACATGGAACTCCATACTGGATGGCCCCAGAAGTCATCAATGGGTCTGGCTATGGCAGGAAATAGGGTATCTGGAGCACTGGTTACACTGTGTTTGAGATGGCCACAGGAAAAGCCTCTGCTGGCTTCCATGGACAGGATGGCAGCCATGTTTTATACTGGAGCACACCCAGTGCTGACGCCTCCTGCGCCAGACCACTTCTCAGGAAACGCAGCAGACTCCGTGCCCCATGTGCCTAACCAGGCACCAGCATGAGCGACCTCTGCCTTCCAGCTTCTGAAGCATTCTTTTGTGACGAGAAATCAGGGAACACACAAATCTTACATACCAGCACCCCCAAGCTTGAGGTATTACCTATATGTATGAGAAGTGTATTTTAAATAAAGAGAACCTATTCCAGTGTTTACAGTTTTGATTAACCATGAACTATAATCCCTATTATATATTATTTATATATATATATTGCTTTATATATTTCCATTTTCAGTTTTCCTGTTAAGTTTTAAATAAATTGTATAAAGAAAAAAAAAAAAATAGGGGCCGGGGATTTAGCTCAGTGGCTTAAGTGCCTGCCTGGCAAGCACAAGGTCATGAGTTCAATCCCTGGTACCAAAATAATAATAATAATAATAATAATAAATAAATAAATGGAAAGATGTTCCTTGTTCTTGGGTAGGAAGAACCTATATAGTGAAAATGGCCACACTTCCAAAACTGTTATACAGATTTAATGCAATGCCAATCAAAATGCCGATAGTCTATCTCACAGAATTAGAGAAAACAATCTTAAAATTCATTTGGAAACAGAAAAGACTTAGAACAGCAAAAGCAATTCCAGGCAACAAAAGCAAGGCAGGGGACATCACAATTCCTAACTTAAAACTACTACAAAGCTTGGCCTGTTGGCACACACCTGTAATCCCAGCACTTGGAAGGCTGAGGCAGGAGGATCATTGGAAGTTTGAGACCAGCCTGGGCTACAAAGTGAGCTCAAGGTCAGCTTAAACTACATAACAAGACTGTGTCTCAAAAAGACAATAATGCCCCCCCCAAAAAAAACTATACTACAAAGCTACTATGATAAAAACAGCATGGTACCAGGAAGAAGAAAAAAACCCCAGATCTGAGGCATCAATTAGAAGATATAGAAGCAAGCCAGGCATGGTGGCACATGCCTGTAATCCTAGCATTTGGCAGGCTGAGGCAGGAGGATCATTCCAAGTTTGAGACCAGGCTATGCTACAAAGTGAGCTCAAGACCAGACTGAACTGCACAATGAGACCATCTAAAAAGAAGATACAGAAACAACTCCAGACACATTCAGCCAGTTTATCTTTGACAAAGGTACCAAACACATTCACTGGAGGAAAGACAGCCTCTTTAATAAATGGTGCTGGAAAAACTGGCTTTACACATGCTGAAATTAAAACTGGACACTTATCTTTTACCATGAACTAAATTAAATTTGAAATGGATCAAAGATCTAAATATTACAACAGAAACATTAAATTTCCTGTAAGATAGAATAGGTAAAACTCTTATTAAAGACATTAGTGTAGGCTAAGACTTTATGAATAAAATTCTGATCACACAGGAACTATCACAAAGAATCAACCACTGCAATCTCATCTTATTAAAAAGCTACTGCAAAAAAAAAAAAAAAAAAAAGCTATTGCACAGCAAAAGAAACCACCAACAGAGTAAAGAGATAACCCACAATGTGGGAAAAAATGTTGGCCAGCTATTTCTCAAAGGATTACTATGAGAACACACAAAGAACTCAAAAAATTAGACCCCCCTCAAATTTAAAGACAAAATGGACATCTGAGATGAATACATACTTATCAGATGAATACAAGCAGCAAATAAATATATGAAAAAATGTTCAACATCATTGGTCATTAGATACAAATTAAAACAACCCTGAGATTCTGGCTAATACAAAGAAATCAACCAAAAACAAATGCTGGAGGAATTGTGGATAAAAAGGAACACTTTTCTACTCTTGGTGGAGTGTAGACTGGTGCAACCACTGTGGAAATCAGTGTGGAGAGGCCACAAAAAAACCAAAACTAGATGTTCCATTCAAGCCAGCCATCCCCCTTCTTGGTTATCTTCCCTGAAGAATTAAAAGCAACGTACCCCAGGGATACAGCTAAAATTGGACACACATGTTTAAAGTATCACACCGTTTCTGTGGTGTGAGAAATCAAAAGTATAAATGAGGACCATACTGTGTAACAGATACTAGGAAATGAGAAGAAAATGTTCAAATGAGCAGGGAAGCGGGGGCACAAGAAAAAAGAAAGAGAATACAGTGGGGAAAAGGAAACAAAAGCTTTTGTAAATAAAGAGGGGAAGAGGGGTTGAAGGGAAGAGAGGGGAATAGGGGAAAAAAAGAAGATACATCATGTATGGTACAAACTCCCTACAATGAAGGCTATCATTATGTATATCTAAAATGTACCAGTAATATTAATTAAAAAAAAAAATTTCCCAACAACTAAAAGGAATCCAGAGTAATAACGAACCACTGAGGTGGAATAGCTGCTCTTCAAAAAGCCAAGGAAAATGGGACAGCACCTAGACCATTTAAAACTTCTCCAAAACTATTAAACTTTATGCTGTGAAACACAGGAATCTTTATATAATCCATCTAAGAGAGCCAGGCATGCTGTAATCCTACTCCTGTAATCCCAGCGCTCAGGAGGCTGAGGCAGGAGAAGTGTTGTAAATTCAAGACCAGCCTGGGTTAATCTTGAACACGCCCATTTCATTATTTTTTATTTTGTTTTGTTTTTTGAGACATGGTCTTGCTATAGAGTTTAGCCTGGTCTTGAATTCAGGCAATCTTCCTGCCTCAGTCTCCTGAGTGCTGGGATTACAGTGTGTACCACCAAGCTCAGGTTGAAGGTCCCATTTCAGATGCCCTAGGAAGTTTGTAATAACAACTAGAAAATCTTTCTTGATAACTTGGAGAGCAGAAACCCAAAAGGCAGGGAACCTGGGGAGCCAACAATGTGAGGATGCAAAAGCCACATTTAAAAGACTCTCCAAATCCAGCCATCTAGTAGAAGGCAGTAAGACAATGTCAGTCAGTAGGCACAGGGTCAAACGGCTCGTTTCCCCATGCTTAGAAACTGGAAGGGCTAGGGATTTAGTGGAGTGGCTTAAGAGCCTGCCTGTTAAGCACAAGGTCATGAGTTTGATTTCAGGTACAAAAAAAAAAAAACTGGAAAGCACTAGAAGCACCTGAAAAAAAGGAAAATCCCTGGGAAGAGGGGGCTGAAGATTATGGAGCAGCAATGCCAATGGATATGGTTTCGCTAATGCTGCTTCCTGGTCCATGGAGTCCCCTTCAGCCTAGCCAATCTCTTCTCCCTCTGGCCATAGTATTCATTCTCCTGTGCCTTCTGCTCTCAACAGGAGCTCTGCTCATGTGCTTCCAGCCACCAGACTCGCTTCGCTCGGCTCTCTCTCACAAACCTTCCACCATTCACCATGAAACCAGCTATATCCCACTCGGTTTTTAGGACTCAGCTTTGCTTTGCTATCACCTCTTGCTGCCTTCTCTATTTCCCACCCCACCCACGTGCTCTTCCTAAGTGGCCCTACACACCCACTGCTTGCCCTTCAGAGCTTTCCTCACACTCTATTTTCTGCTTCCGGTCTCTTGCCTGTGGGAAGATGAGGACTTCATCTGCCGGGCTTGCTGTTATCGCAGCACCTTTGGTAAAAGCCCAAGGACACTGGGGACAGGGCAGAGCAGCAGAAGCAGAACCATCTGTCTCCCAAGACTCGCACCATCCTGAAGAGCAGGAAACACTTGCTGAGCAGCCTCTTGGATCCATAACAGTAAGCATACTGTTGCTCACGAAAAAATAATGTTTCCATGAGGGAAAGAAAGCTTTCTATCATCAGAAGTTAATGACTCCAGCCTGAGAATCTATCTCTAAGAAATCCCTTAAGGGGCAGGGGATTGAGCACAGTGGCACAGCACCTGCCTGGCAAGAGCAAGGTCCGGAGTTCAATTCCCATTACCAGCAAAAAATAAGGAAAGGAAAGAAGGAAGGAAAAATCCACCCCTTGGAAGTCAAGAGAGCAGTGGGTCAGCCTGGAACAGCTTCATGCCTCCCAGTAACTAAGCTAACACTGGCTTTCACACAACAGTGGCTATACAGCTATTCGTGAAAGACTTGCTCCTCCTCCAAGCATGTCTAGGCTCCCACATCATCTTATTACCTGTCTCAAAAGCAGAATGCCAGCTCTACCCCAAAACTGAAGCAGCAAGATCTGTGTTTTAATGTGCAAAGAGGTGTTTCCCAGGTACATTAAAGGGGAAAAGCCCAGTTCCAACAGCAGGCTGACTTTACCAGGACTTTGGCTCTCCGAAGTGCAGGTAGTTGATGCTGTACAGGTCCATGTCTTCCGTATGCCAGGCAAAGGACGTCTTCCACATGCCAAAGTACAAGTATGGGGTGTTCACACCCTCAATGGTGATTCCACTCTCCTTCTCCACCAAGTCCAAGATGGTCTTCAGCCGGCCAATATTCCATTCATCGACATGCTGCAAAGAAAAGGTAGGCCGGGGCAGTTACATTATAGGGTATACTGAGGTTCTGAATCTGCAAACCACATAGAAGCTGTCACCTCCAACAACACAGCACGCCTGGTCACTTTCACAGCTACAATGGGAAAGGATCCAGTATGCCTGCAAAGGAAAAATGCTGCCTTGAACAAACAACACCAGCATAAGGAAAGGTGAGTAAGGGGGACGATCACTTGTTCTGAACTCCGGGAGGAAAGCTGCATGGAAGCTAACGAAGCTTAACTCCAATAGAAATCTTCAGACCATTTATAATTTTTTTTTTTTTTTTTTTTTTTTGGCAGTACCGGGGATCAAACTCATGACCTCTCACTTGTCAGGCAGGCGCTTTTGCCACTAAGCTAAATCCCCAGCCCCCATTTATAATTTTTTTAAACATCTAAAAAAGGAACACATGGGAATTAACAATAGCAATAATGTGGCTTTTTCGCTTCAATTTCTTAAAGCCAAGTCTTTGGGGTCATTTTATGAGCAGGTCGGTCCTGCATTACTGTGCCCTCTTTTTTCATGTCCCTGTGTGTGGATCCTCACAGCACCTACCCAACACTCATCCCTAGAAGCTTCACTCCCACCATTCCCCTAAATGGTTGTCACAAACTTCAAATTTCATTTGGTAGATAAAATCTTTCAGCCAGGCATAGCAGCACAGGGCTATAATCCCAGCACTCAGGAGGCTGAGGCAGGCTGTTGCTGCCAAATTAAGGCCAGTCCGGGTTACATAGCAAGACTCTGTCTCTAAATAAATAAAAACTTTCCATCCCATAAACTGTGAAAAGTTATTCTAAGTGATAATTCAGAAATGCCTGACTGACGGATCAAGCAAAGGCTGTCCTAACTATTCGCATTCTACCATCCTGAGGCAGTTCAAGCCACAAAGAATTCCATTCCAAGCCAATGCAACTAGTTAAAATAGTGTCTGCTACAGAATCTTGCATGACAGTTTTGAAAATCAAAATGTTTCTCCTCTTAAATATATATCCCTTTCATTAGTTTAGTTAGTCAGGGATCTGTTTTTCCTACAGAAACCACACTGCTTCTCCCCCATCATTTCATCATCCCAAGATCCATCACACTCTTTCAAGAACTCCTCATCCACCACCCACAGACCATGCCTCCCAGCCCCTGAAAAGAACACCTCACCGCCCCATTCACATGCAAAGAGGGAGAAAGAAAGTGCAGTCACATGCAAAAACACTAACCATTAAGTCAGTAAGCTATCAGTCAGGGGTAGATCATTCATTTGTTCCTCTACCCATTCACCAGAAAGCTTTTAAATGATGCCTACTATGTGCCTGGAAGGGGGGATATTATTATTATATTACAAACTTGGAAAATGCAGCCCGGAGGGTTTCGCCGGAGGCCCACCTTTTCATAGAGAGTACCATTCACATCTGCACCATAGATGGGAGGATTGAATGTGAGGTTCTTCCAGTATTTCCGCTCAAGCTCTTCGAACTCGCTGTAACGTGGAGTACAGTACCTTTTAAAGTAAAAAGCAGCATTAGCCACTTACAAGAAAGTCAATTTATTAAGTATTACCAACAGTGTAAAATATAATCCCCCATCCCAGGGCAGCAAGACATTTCAAATGATCAAGACGTGACCCTGACCCCCAAGCCTCTAGAACGTTCCCTTGCATGGGTCCTGTGAAGGACTTGGTGAAGACCAGAACCCCTCCTCCTTTAGTTTCCTTTAGGAACTCTCTGAAAACAGGCCACTTAAACCACACCCTGCTATTTTCAGGTGTACTTCCGCCCACACCCGGAAGTAAACAAGCTTACAAACATTTGAGAATGAGCGACACAAATCCTTACATACCCACAGACAACACGGCCAGCATCAACTGGGTACACTTTGGGGCACGCTTGTAATTCTACTACTCTAGGAGACTGAGGCAGAAAGATCCCAAGATTGAGTCCAGCTTGGGCAACTTAGCAAGACTTTGTCTCAAAATAAAAAATAAAAAAGAGATAGGGATTTCAATCCCCAAGACCAAAACGAAACAATTCCAGTCAGAATGTAGAGTGGAGGCTGGCTAACAGTACTCACATCCCTGCACTAGGGGAATGGAGCCACTCCCAGCTTCCTGCTATGGTCCTGACAGCCTCTGCAGTGACTATCAACAGATAATTGTGACTAAAACCAAAATATTTCAGTAAAAATGTAAAGCCATACTTAAAACACAAAAACATATTTTTGCATATCAATTATTCTAATTAGGGAAATATACATGTATTTACAGCTAACTATGCATGATATATATATATATATATATATATATATATACATGGAGCCATAAAAATATCTATACTTTTCAGTTTAATAATCACATACCAAATATTCCAAAACATTTTTTTAAATTTCACACAATTTAAAAGTTATTATACAACCTTTTTCCTCACTACTGGAAATTGAACCCAGGTCCTTTCATACTAGGCTACATCCCTAACCCATTTTTTGAGACATCTGAAGTAGGGTCTCCCTAAATTGCCCCAGCTGGACTCATCCTGTCTCAGTCTCTCACAGTCTTGGAATTACAAGCCTGAACCCAAAAGAGTAATATACGAGCCTTACGATATAAGAAAAGGTGGGAAGAAATAATGTATACCGTCACTAAAATAGCAAAAAAAAAGAATTATGAATGGATAAAAAGTAGGCATAAAGACAAAAATGAAACTGTGGAAATGAAAAAAAGAAATCTTCAATATTGTGTTGCTGTTTGAATTTTGTTGTTTATTTTTGGGACTCAAACCCAGAGCTTCATGCAAGCTAGACAGGTACTAGAAAGGTACTCAACCACTGCTGACACATCTTCAGCCCACACAGTTTTATATACATACATACACATATATAAATGTGTATGTAATATACATATATTATATACACATATATACACATATATGCATGTATACATGTATAGTTTGTGGATTTTTTTTTTAAGTTTGTAATATAATAATATCCCCCCTTCCAGGCACATAGTAGTCTCACTATGTAGTCCAAACAGGCCTCAAACTTATAGCGATCATACCTCAGCCCCTCAAGTACTGGGATTACAAAAGTGCGCCACCACATTTGGCAGTGCTGTATATTTTAATATTAATCTAGTAATTAATAAGTTTTAGAAAAGTCATGTTCTCTTTGAAATGTAACTCCTCTACTTTCAACTGATCTGTTAGAAATTCATGTTTCTATCTGTCAGTTCTCTTAAAGCTGGCAAGTTATACAGATTAAAAGAGTGGTAGAAATCTTGTTACAGGCCAGGGATTTAACTCAGTGACATAAGTACCTGCCTGGCAAGCACAAGGTCATGAGTTCAATCCCTGGTACCAAAAAAAAAAAAAAAATCTTGTTACATATCAGGGATGCAGCTCCATGGGTTCAAATTTCAATACCACACAAAAAATTGCATCAGGGCAAAAACAACAGATATAGGGCTGGTTAACTTGAAAAGAAAGCAGGTATGGTGGTGCATGCTTGCAATGCCAGCTTCTAAAGATGCTAAGGTAGGACTGCAGCCAGTGTGGGCAACTTGGCAAGACCACACTCAAGATGAAGTTAAAGAAGGGGGGAGAACAGCCAGGCATGGTGGCGCACACCTGTAATATCAGCACTGGAAAGGCTGAGCCAGGAAGATAGCTGCAAGTTCAAGACCAGCCTGGGATTACAAAGTGAGCTCAAGGTCAGCCTGAACTGCAAGGAGGAAAAGATGCTGATGATATAGCTCAGTGCTCCCCGGGTTCAATCACCAGGACTGCAAAGTAGAAAAAAGAAAAGGCTGCTGAGGCATGTTGGGTGCACCTGTAAACCCAGGTACTTGGGACTCATGAAGCTATAAAGCAAAAGGATCAGAAATTAAGAGCCCAGCCTGGACAAAGAATTTAGTAACCTAACAAAACCCTGAATAAGTAAGTAAGTAAAGCTTGGAATGTAGCTATTGCAAAGACTCACATTTCAAACACCAATACTGCAATAACAAAACAAAGAAGCAGTCAGAGCCAAATGAGGGACACACAAAAATTCACTGTTAATCTGCAATGGGGTAAGAGCTAAATATTAAAAACAACAAAGGGTGATATAGCTCAGCAGCACAGTGCCTGCTTGGCAAGCGCAAGGTAGTCAGTTCGATTCCTGGTACCAAAAACAACAAAGAAAATTGATTGAAAACAAGACTGAACAAAAACAATTTGAGACAATATTGTAAGCATGGCAAAGAATGGGGTGATTTAAAAAAAAAAAAACTAGCTTGATAATTATATATTCTTATTTTGTTAATCTCAAAATAGGAAATGACACAAAGGACAATGATATATGATTATAATTCCAGCTACCCAGAAGCTGAGGCAGGGGGATTGCAAACTCAAAGTCAGCCTAGGCAACTTTGGGATCCTATTTTAGTTTGTCTAAACGTACCCCACCCCCACCCCTACCCCCGGGGCCAGGGGTTTAGCTCAGCAGCATAAGTGCCTGCTTGGCAAACGTGAAGTCGTGAGTTCGATCCCCGATACCAAAAATAAATAAATACATAAATAAATAGATGTACCCCCCATAGCCTCATGCAGTCATAGGGGGTGTCTTTTCAGAAGTGGCTGACTCTAAAGTCTGTGATCGATTCAGGGTCCAATGCTGGGATTAAGGGTGTGAATGCTGCACCTGCCCTATATGTGGGTGGGTAGCCTGCATACAATATAAGGGATAGAAAGAGGTTTGTCTTTTTTTTCTTGGTCCCAGGGATTGAACTCACAACCTTGTGCTTACCAGGCAAGCACCTGAGCCACTGAGCTAAACCCCCAGCAAGGTTTGTCCTTTGCTTGTCTTGTTGCTTTTGCTGTTTTCCACCACCATGAACTGTTGCCCTCTGCTGTAGACCACCCTGCCTTGGAACCAGCTGATTATGGACTGAAACCCATACAATTATGAGCTTAAATAAACCTTCCCACCCTTAATTTTTGGGACAGGTATTTCGTCTCAGCAGTAAAAGACAGAGGCCACATCTCAAAATAAAAAAGGGTTGAGGGGCAGAGATATAGCTCAGCAGCACAGTGCCTTCCTAGCAAGTGTGAGGTTGTGAGTTTGAGCAAAGGACTAGGGAAACAGCTCAGTGGCAGAGCTCCCAAAATAAAACTGTAACTTGCCAGGTATGGTGGGGCACTCCTGTAATCCAGGAGCTAGGGAGGCTGAGGCAGGAGGATCACTGCAAGTTCAAGGCCAGCCTGGGCTACATAATGAGTTCAAGACCAGACTGTATACTAAATAGCAAGGTCCTGTCTCAAAAAGCCAGGGGATTAAAAAAAAAAAAAAAACACTGAAACTGCTAAAAACACTTTTTGATAAATAACTGGCATCAACATATCCCGCAAAACCTCTTTTTAAACTATCTCCAACTTTTTGCTGTATGACTATAGAAGTCATCAGAAGGGCTGGAGATTTAGCTCAGTGGCATAAGCACCTGCCTTGTAAGCTCTTGGTTGTGAGTTCGATACCTGGTACCCCCGCCCAAAAAAAAAAGGAAAAAAAGAAAGAAGTCATCAGAGTCAAAAGTAACCTAACAAAAAAAAAAATAATCTAACTTCTAGGGCTGATGGTGCAGCTCCCTGGTACTGTACTTCCCCAGTATAATGAGGCCCTGCACCCAACCACCAGGACAATGAAAGAAATTAAAACGTTTTTAATGCATTGTTTCTGATAGAATAATGAAACTACTTTATATAAGAATAAAGACATGTTTAGTCTGGAACACAGAACTGAGAGGAAGAAATGGTTTACAAAAAGAGCCAGCCTGGCCTGTTGGTACATGTCTGTAACCCTATACTCCAAGAGGCTGAGGCAGAGAGATTACAAATTTAATCCTAGCCTGGGCAATTTAGTGATTTAGAAAGACCTTGTCTCAAAATTAAAAGGAAAAAAAAAAAAAAAAAAACTAAAAATGCCATATTGCTATAGGTCAGTGCAAAAGCCCTGGGTTCAATCCCAGTACTATTTAAAAAAAGAAAAAAGGGAAACAGGTTAGAACTGATGAAACTGTTCTTCAGAAGCAGTCTTGGAGATGGCTATGAGCATGAGATGCCAGGCTCTAGATGCCCTGACAGGGATAGAAAGTATTTCCACTCACTTATCACTGTTGGCAATCTTGCGGAATTCTCGAACAGTCATGGCTTTCTTCTGTATGTTATATTGAGTGAAAAGGCCAGACTGCCCCGTCACCAGCTGTTGGATGGGTGCAGGAATGACCAGGTCGTCAATATCATCATAGGATGCTCGTGGCTTCCACTCTTTTGGGGGAACAACCTATAGCAAATACAAAAATAACGAGACAAAAACTGGTAAGTCAGGGCTTGGAGAACTAGCTCAGAGGCACAGCACCTGCCTGGCAAGCATGAGATCCTGAGTTCAATTCCCAGTACCAAAAAAAAAAAAAAAAAAACCCACAAAAAACCTGGTAAGCCAGAATTCAACAAGTGTGTAGACAACTAAGCCAAAGAGTTCATTTAATTAGAAAGAGATTTTCAAACAACTACATCCAAGATGACAATATGTAATTTATAAACTAGTGATTTCTTAGTGGGGTTTTTCTCATTTTCTTTTTTTCTTTCTTTCTTTCTTTTAGAATTCTGCATTGTTGCTACCCTTTTTTCTGTTTTGCTTTTTTTTTCTTCTCTTTAAATAAAATTTTAAAAATGTATGATTGCTATTGTAAAAAAGAGGAAATAGGAAGTGTTACAAAAGATACAGCTGCATGTATGTTTAGGTGTTTGGGATTGATAACCATATCTCTAGGTTCTTGTTGGATTGTTGAACAGATCTGTTTGCACTCTCACTGCTTGAGTGTCCATTTTGTGTGCTTTAATTTTGTAACTTGAAAAACGATTTCTAAAAGAACAATATGTAATTTATCAACTAGTGATTTCTTACTGTTTATCTTCTTTTTTTGAAATTCTGTAATATTTCTAACCTTTTTCTTTTTTTCTCTTTAAATTAAAAAATAAAAAATAAAAAAAAGAAATTTTTCACTTAAGCATGCCAATCCCAAAACAAATTCACACTGCCATGATCGAGTTCTGCTACCAACTAACTCCTACCTGCAATGACCTAGGGTCTGCAATAAATACTTGTTTTCAGCCTATCTTCCCAGATTGAAGATTTGATTCTCTCTCGATCTAACAGCCCACTGCTTTATTAAAAAAAAAAAAAAAACATAAAACCTGGCTTCACTTGCTTGGTTAACTGTCACACACCAGCAGCAGTAGTTACAAAAAGTTTAACATTCTTTGTTTTTCCAGAGACAAGAGGATTTACTAGTGGTAGATACAGCACACACTCGAGCAGAGTGTAGGCACAGACAGAAATAAGGTACCAAAAAGCTAAACATTCTTAAATTAAAAGCCTAACCTTTAACCTCTTTTTGTTTTGTTTTGATTTACTAGGGATGGACAGGCTAGGCAAGTGCTCTACCACTACACTATAACCCCAATATTAAAAATTCAAATCTTGGAGGTGTGGGCATGGTGGCGCAAGCCTGTAATCCCAGCACTCGGGAGGTTAAGGCAGGAGGATTACTTGAGTTCAAGGCCAGCAAGACCTTGTCTCAAAAAAAAAAAAAAAAAAAAACTTAACCTTGAATAAATTAAGGTAGATGCATTCTATGAAACGATTATACAGGTTTTTAAAATTAATGAATACTGTAAATTACATTTTAATAAAGGAGAAAACAAGTTGGGTGTGGTAGCCACACCCATAATCCCAGCACTTTGAAGGCTGAGGCAAGATTACTGCAATTTTGAAAGCAGCCTGTACTACACAGTACAAGGCTAACCTGAATTATATATCAAGACTCTTGTCTCAAAAATTAAAAAAAAGAATAAAAATACACACACATACATATGTATATATACACATAAAAGTATGGAGAAGGAGGTGGTGAGATTTTATTGGCCTACTGCTATCATTTTGTTTACATTCATAAGTATATTTCTATGGCAAAGGTAATAAATTAACAAGTTACCATGAGAAAAAAAGAATGAAGCAACACAGAAAGATACAGCATGATCCATTTTTACTCATTCTCTCTTTTTGTTTTTTTTTTGTGGGGGGTTTGAGATAGGATCTCACTCTGTAGCCCAGGCTGGCCTCAAACTCAAGGAAATTCTGCCTCAGCCTCCTGGGTACCTGGATTATAGTCATAGGCTACCACACCCAGCTGATCCATTGTCTCTTAAAAACAAAACAGAATCTATGTGTGTTGCTTTACAATAAACATTCCACGTGCCACATTACTATCTATGTGAGAAGAGAAAAAAGGTGTGAAAGGAGCTAATATCACAGATTACCTTGAGATGACACTGGAAGAGCAGATGAAGTTTAGCTTTTTACAAAACTTCTGTAACAGGATTTTTTGTTCAGTTTTTCGTCTAACATGGCATAAACAAACAAAATGAACAGAAAGTGCTGGAAAGCTGCACTGTAGGCCTTGCAGCTCCTACCTGCTGGTGAACCCAGCCACTCCCTCTCTGCATATAGCACTAACGATGCTCCTGAGCCTCGGTATCCCCAGACTGCAGCTTGGTTGTATAATCAATGTCCTTGCTTTTTTATGTCATACTAAAAAAGTGACACATATGTGTGGTAAAAAATTTAAACAGCTAATGCAGAAGATAAAGTTTCTTCCTGGTAGAAGAAACTTTCAGTTTCATGAAGATCCTTTCAGAAATGAGTCCTTCAGCTTTTAGGGACTCACAACTTGATTATAACAAAACACAGCAAAAGCTAATTTGGCTCATGAAAAAATAACTAATTCGGGCCGGGGATTTAGCTCAGCATCATAAGCACCTGCCTTGCAAGCGTGCGGTCGTGAGTTCAATCCCCGAGACCAATAAAAAAGAAAAAGAAAAAGAAAAAATAACTGATTCAATTCATATGAAAAAGGCCAGAAATGGTGGTTTATGTCTCTAATCATGACACTGGGGAGGCTGAGGCAGGAGGACTGCTATAAATTTGAAGCCCAGCTAAGCTACCAAGTAAGCTGAAGGTCAGCTGGAACCACAGTCAGACCCTCTCTCAAAAAAACAAAAAAAAAGGTATTACAAACCAGAAACCAACTTCCAATTACAAAGACCAGAATACTCTTGCTAGTTGCCCAGTGCCTTCTCTCCCTGGAACAAAGACCACATGGGAGGCCAAATAACTATTAGGGTGCCATAGACTGAAAAAAGAGCAAGTAAAGGCATGAAGCACAAATGCTCAGTGACATGAAAAACACCAAGGCTGGCCTTGGACTCACTATGTAAACTAGGCTGGCCTCAAAATTCTCAGCGATCCTCCTGCCTCAGCCTCCCAAGTGCTGGGATTGCAGGCATGTGGCACCCTGCCCCGATCAAGCAGTTTTCCTCTAACCTAAAACAACAGATACTTTTAGATGTTAACAGCCAGGGATTAATTTGCAAAAGAAACAGAGTATACTAAATCATTGCTCCAACCCAACTCTCAGTGGGACTGGATTCTGGACCTCAGGTAGAGGCAAAGTCTTAATGCCACCAGGTCATGAGAGCCCACTGAACAATCCCACTCCTTACCTTGGCTAATCCAGCCCTGTGAGCTCCTTGAGATTCAATGTAGGCAATGTACCGACTGAAATTGCGGAACTCATCCATGGTCGGGTAAAAGGTCATTATCCGAGCGCTGGGATTCAGGGTTTCAGATTCAGCAGCCATTTTCCCTCCTTTCTACGTCAGTTTGCTTACAGAAGAATCTAAAGAAGCACATTAAGAGCATAAAATTATACAAAATATTATTAAAAATTAAATGCCGGCAATGACGGTGCAGAAAACAGTAACAATGCAGAAATTCTGAAGAAGCTTTAAGATCTCACACCTGGAAACTGCCTCCAGGAAGGTTATTTAAATGAACTGGAAGTACACAAAGAAAAGCTTCTACTTCAAAAGAATCTAATGCATTAAAATTGCACCTATTCAAATTCATTTAAACAGGACATTATTTTAATTAAAAAGAAAACCATATCTTAGTTGGCCTTACAGCTCCCCTGCCCACATCCAGATTTTCTTCAAGCCACTCTGGTAGTTACACCTTCATAATGATTTCTCAGGGTATTAAATGTAATATACTACAATCTGATTTTAAAAGTAAACAATGTCTTAGCCAGGCCTGGTGGCGCAGCACTCCTGTAATCCCAACACTTAGGAGGCTGAGGCAAGAGGATAGTTGTGAGTTGGAGACCTGCCTGGGCTACAAAGTGAGCCCAAGACCAACCTCAACTTCATAGAGACCCTGTCTCAAAAAAAAAAAAAAAAAAATTTTAAAAACACACACCCCGCAAAAAGTAAACAATGTGCTCTTTTCTAGGATACAGGTTTAGAACAGGATTCTAAAAATTAACCTGGCTACTAAATTACAAAACTTAAAAGTTAAAAAGTAGCCTGCAATCCTACCTACCACAAAAAAAAAAAAAAAAAAAAAAACAGTAACAGTAGCAAGGCATGGTGACATACCCCATAATCCCAGTACTCAGGAAAGTATAGAGCTCACTATGCATTCAAGACAACTATATAATGAACTCAAGACCAGTCTAAACAACATACCAAGACCCTTTCTCAAAAATAAATAAATAAATAAATAAAGCATTTGATACTAGCAGCATGACTTACAGTTTTGTGGTTTTTGAATTCTGAAAGAGTCTTATTGTCTCTCAATGTGTACTTCAGGTTAGCCTGCAATTCACAGCAATCCTGCCTCAGTTTCCTGAGTGCTGGGATACAGGCATGCACCACACCCAGCACAATTTAAAAACCCCTAATGAAGCTGCTCTCATATCTAAACCAAAAGTACAATTTCAGCAGTACTTAAGCAAGTTCATTTGCACTGTACCCAGAAATCAAAGGACAAAACTGAAATAGGCAATAAACTGGCAATACAGGGCAAACTTCATAACTGGACTGGACGGCAGAAAGCCAAATAAAGTACCTCATTGTTTTTTAAATGTGAACCCCAACTAAGTAGGTATATCCCCACTGCTTAATAACACAATAGACCAGGTGGTAAACCTCAGGCACATGTGCCACAGTGGGCTGTTTGTATCGCTGAAAGTTCACCATCACTACAAAAGACTGTCTCAACTGAAAAGATAAAGCAAGGTGGGCATGGTAGTGTACACCTGTAATTCCAGCACTTGGAGGCTGAAACAGGAGAATCGTTCAAGGTAGAGGCCCGCCTGGGCTGTGAAGTGACTCAAGGCCAGTCTGAACTACGTAGGAAGATCCTGCCTCAAAAAGACAAAAAAAGGATATCGCACACCAGTCTAGCAGAGCTCATTCAAAATGTCCTTTCCTTTACTTAAACTCCACCAAGGGATTAGGAGCAGAGCTGGGAGGGGACCCAAAACCAAAACAGTTCAAGCTCCCTGGAATGGCAATCTAGTAGCAGATCTGGGAGATGGCCTGGAGCAAAACTGTCTTAAAGCTGAAGAAAAAGCCCACCACCCACAACTCTCAGGCTTCCATTCCACCCAAAATAAGATATTTCTGGCCAGGTGTTTTTCATGAACTTTGCATGGCAGGTACACTATTATCACTGTTTTACATATCAGGAAATACACCCTTAGTGCACTTCAGATCACTCTTATGTTGCCTAAATCTTCAACTCCACCTGGACCTCGGCCTTTACATGGGCATATCCAAATGTTGAGGAACGTGAAGTTTAATCCATGGGAGAGGGGGCTCTTTAAAAAAAAATCCAAAATATCTTACTTTTGTAAATTCTATAAAAATATATCATTGTGTATACAGAATGGAGGCCCCCAACCTGGGGTTTTGAAAGGGACGTGGCGGAGCTTCACTGTCTCTGACTATTCATCTTTGTGTGCACAGAACCCAGAACAATGCAGGGCAGAGTAAGCACTCAGTAAATGTTGAATAACTGATTTCCTCAACCTGGCCTCAGTTGTTACCTCCTACCTCCACCCCTAGGCCTCCCTTCCCCCGCTCTATTCCGTACGGAAACCTCCAGATCCTTGACACCTCTCCTGCACCCTGCAACAAAGCCGAACGGTTCAAGAGCACCAGCTCCACGGTCAAAACTCTAAATACAGAGCCGGTCTTCACCATTTATTAGCTGAATGACCTTGGTTGTGTGCGTTGAGTCTCAGTTTCTCCATCTGTAAAATGGGGATCCCAACCCCCTGCCCTGCAGGGTTGCTATGATTAACTCAGATGATGCAAGCGAAACGCTAAGCACTAGGCCCGGTGCTTAACCATCCCATAAAAGCAGCTGCTACTAACTACTACCTCAAACTCCCGCACCCTCCTCAAGCAGCCGCTTCCGCGCGGATCCCTCCAAAGGCAGTTCAAGTTCCCAAGTCGGAGAATCTCACCGCGTAAAGGTACAGCCCCTCTCGGCCCCGCCGCCCGGGGAAGTGGGGGCGGGCGGCAGGAAGAAGAAAATAAGGCCTAGAGGACCCGCCCCACCTCCCGACGCCGATTGGCCATAAAGAGATTGGAACGAGCCAATCTCAGGATTGATTTAACAGATTCCTTCTCCTATTCCCCTAAATAAACGCCGATCACCCGACACAAAGAACCACCCCCATTGCCCCTCCCCCACCAGGCTCACGGTCACAGCTGCAGCAACAAAAAATCCAAAAATAATCCAAACTTCAGTGTTTCTCACCTAAAGCCCAAAGCCCCAGCAGGGCTCAGGCTCGATTTCTGCTGTCGCTACTAGCCGATCCCACTGCTTTTCCACCAGGCGAAAAGACGAAACTCCGCCTCTTCGAGAGTCAGCCTCTGCGCAGCCGTACAGCGTCCCGCAGAGTCAACCAATGCAAAGGCAGCTGCAAGCCCTCAAACAGCCAATCAACACGCACTGCAACCGCCTCAAACGGGTGTATAATTTGGTCAGCCAATGAAACCCGGTAGGGGTTGTTGCCAGGAGGAAAAGCTGTACCACTCGGGACAGCTGCCACTGATCATCTGGTTGAATCGCGGAGCTAGCCAATCATAAATGAGCTTCAGGCTCTTGTAACCAATCAGGGTTAAAAAAGGCGAGCACCCAGAAGTGGGCTGGTGTAGTAGGTGGGTCAGGGCCGGCAGGTTTTCATGGGAGAGCTAACGAAAGTGGGGGTCTGAGTTTTCTTTGGGTGAATAGCCCGTTTGCCTGAGGTAAAAAGGTGATAGGGGCTCTTTGGGAAGGTTGGAGAGTCCAAGAGCCCGATTTGCCCAAAATAGTCTCGGTTTTTAAAACAAAAGGCTTACGTGGGTGGAACCCCCGCAGCAGCCGGCAGCATCGCAGTACCTGAGGGAAGCAGTTCCTGCGAGAGACGGAGCCCGGGGGATCCTTAGAGCAGAGCCGAGGGAGGGTCTGTTCTTAAAGTCATTACGAGGTAGTTCGTTACTGAGCGGGGGATTCGGAGGTTATTAGGAACTGCTCTCGGGGCAGAGCGGGGGAGTCTGGGAATCATTAGAGGCTCCCGTGAGCGCCGGGGCGTTCCTAGAAGTTATTAGGAGCAGTTCCTCCGGGGTAGTGAGTCGCCGTAAGGAGTTCCCACCTTGTCGGAGGGATAGGGAAGGAGGCATCGTAGGATACTCATGTGTCAAACAAATGTTAATACCCAAAGCAGAGATCTTAGAAAATGTGCAAACTTAACCGTGGATGAGTTGATAGCGTAATGTCCCAGAAAGATCTATCTGAAAACGAGTCTCGCCACGCGTACTCCTGTTATCCTAGCACTCAGGAGGCTGAGGTAGGAGGATCGATGTAAGTTCGAAGCCATCCTGGACTGCATAGTGAGTTCAAGTACAGCCTGGACTACATAGCAAGATCCTGTTTAGAAAAAAAAAAAGTAGCTGGACATGGTGTTGCAGGCCTGTAATCGTAACACTCGGGTGGCTGAGGCAGGCGGATTGCTGCAAGTTTGAGACCAAACTGCATAGAAAAAGCCTGTCTCAAAAAGACAAAAAAAAAAAAGCTAGGCACAGTGGCGCACCCCTGTAATCTGCGCTCAGAAGGCTGAGGCAGAAAGATCTTGGTGAGTTCGAGGACAACCTAAACTACACAGCAAGACCCTGTCTCAAAAAAAAAAAAAAAGTGAACTATAGTCAGGTGAGATGGTGCACACCTGTAAGGCCAGGACTTGGAAGGCTGAAGCTGGAGGATCACCATGAGTTTGAGGCCAGCTTAAAAACTGCCTTGTGGGGCTGAGGATTTAGCTCAGTGGCTTAAGTGCCTGCCTAGCAAGCACAAGGTCATGAGTTCAATCCCTGGTACCAAAAAAAAATAAAATAAAATAAACTGCATTGTGAGACCTATCTCAGCCCCTGAACAAAATTTTTAAAAATAAACTTAAAAAATAAAATTCTGTGTATTTATCCCAGCACTCGGGAGGCTGAGGCAGGAGGATTGTTGCCAGTTCGAGACCAGCCTGGGCTACAAAGTGAGCCCAAGGCCAGCCTGAACTGCACAGAGACCCTGTCTCAAAAGAGACCAAAAAAATATTCTGTGTATTTATTCAGCTGTTATAATATTACAGTGTTAGACTAGGCATGGCAGCACACACCTGTTATCCCTGCAGTCAGGAGGCTGAGGCAGGAAAATTGCTGCAAGTTTGAGGCCAGTTTGAGATATGTAGTACATTCAAGCCCAACTAGAACCACATAGCAAGATTATCTCAAAAAAGCAAGAAAGTGCAAATGTTGCAAAATTGTGCTAAATGCTTTATGTACACAAAAATTATTTACACTTACATATACATTGCCCTTTTTTTGATTCTGGGAACTGAACTCATGGCCTTCACACTGGGGTAAATCTCTGGTCCTTTATTTTTTTTTTTTTTTTTGAGACAGGGTCTTGCTATGTAGTTCAGGCAGGCCTTGAAGTCACTTTGTAGCCCAGGCTGACCTCCAATTCACAGAGATCCTCCTACATCAGCCTCCTGAGTCCTGGGATTACAGGCATGCACCATTACATCCAGCCCTTTTTATTTTTTGAGACAGGATCTCTATAAATTACTCAGGTTGTGCTTGAATTTGTGATCCTATTCCTCAGCTTTCCAAAGTGCTGGGGTTATAGGCATGACACTACACCTAGCTAACATTTTCCTTTTTAAGGATATCATTGAGTAACTTTTATATGCGTTTACTGAGAGCTAGGTATGGTGGTGTATGCCTGTAATCCCAGCACTCAGAAGTCTGAGGAAGGAGGAGTGTTGCAAATTTGAGACTAGCTTAGGTTGCAAAGTGAGCTCAAGACCGGCCTGAACTGCTTAGCGAGACCCTGTCTCAAAAAGACCATACATATATACATGACCTCACATTTACCAGACAAGTGCTTGAGCCACTGAGCTAAATCCCTGGTCCCTATAGTCATATATATATATATATAGTTTTGTTTTTTTTTTTTTTACTGAGATTTACCCAATCCAGTTTTGGAACATTTCCCTCGCCTCAGTAAAATTCACCACTTCATGCCTGGTAACAATTCATCTCTGTTCCCACCCCCAGTCCCAGGTAACCATTAATCTGACTTGTATAGATTTGCCTTTTCTGAACATTTTATATAAATAGAGCCATGGAATATGGGGTGTTCTGTATCTGGCTTATTTCACAGAGCATTTTTCTCTTCTTTTTTCTTTTTTCTTTTTTTTTGAGATTAACCCATATTGCAGCATACATTAGTGTTTCCTTTTTATTGTCAAACTGTATTCCATTGTAGCACTGATTGACGTTTGGATTGGTTCCACTTGTTGGCTGTTGTTGAATAGGGCTGCTATGCACATTTACATACAAGTCTTTGTGTAGATATATGTTTCCATTTCTCATGAGTAGGTAACTAGGCATAGAATAATTGCTGGGTTGTATAGTAAGTTTGTATTTATCTTTTTAAAGAAACTGCTGGGACTGTTTTGTAAAGTGGCTGTACAGTTTTACATCCCCATCAGCAATATATAAGGATTTGCATTTCTCCACACCCTTGCCAGATTGTCTGTCTTTTTTATTGTATCCATTCTAGTGGGTGTGAAGTACTATCTCATTGTGGTCTAATTTACATTTCCCTGATGAGTAATGATGGTGACAATCTTTTTATGTCCTTATTAGCCATTCATATATCTGGAGTGTAATGTCTATTCTGATTTTTTGTCTGTTTTTTAATTGTGGGGTTTGAATTATTATTATTGGGTTGCAAGAGTTCTTTCTATATTCTGGATACAAGCCTTTATCAGATACAGGCTTTATATAAAAATATTTTGCCTCATCTTGGCTTGTCTTTCCCATTTCTTTACACTGTCTTTTGAGGCACAAGACTTGTTAATTTTGATACAATTTATCAACTTATTTTATCAATTGTGCTTTTTGGTGCTTTGACATTAACATGAGCATAGTTTTAATCTGCTTCCAAAATAATACCAAGCGCTCAGGATTTCTCTCTACTTCTACTCCCTCCGCATGGCACACATCTGTACCCTGAACAGGATAAACTCTCAACCTAATTGTCGGCCCTGCCCTTGGCCCCCGTAGTCTCCAGGCAGCAGACTGAGTGACTCCTATCAGAACCCAGATCCTGTTACTCCTAGCCTTCAAGCTATCAAGGCTTCCCAGCTCGCTTTGGCAAGAAGCCAAGTCCTTCCACCTAGGGCATCTCACGCTGCACCTCTCCCCCAGTGTCCGGCCCTGACTGTGCTGCTCCTCAGGGCCTGGCTGAAATGTCTGTTCTTTAGTGAAGCCAGTCCCAAGGATCACTGCGTGCTGCTTTTACTGTTCTGTTCTTCTGCTCTTTGAGGGTCTGCTCCCTGGATCTTTCTGTACACCCACTGAGTGAGTGAGTGAATGATAATCTTTAATTTCACCCACATAATGAACATTTGAAGCTGGCATTATTACCCAACTTAGAGCTGAGGAAATTAAGGTACAAAGAAGTAAAGTCAGTTGAAATGAGAATATATGTAGAATAAAGTGAACTGGACAAATAACGGAAAGGAAGGACCCTAGTGCTGGCTTTAGCAGCACATATACTAAAAGTGGAATGATACAGAGAGGATTTGCATGGCCCCCACTCAAGGACAACATGCAAGTTTGCAAAGCATTCCATATTTTTTATTAAAAAAAAAAAAAAAGGAAAGGAAGGACTCTTTATACTAATGATGCCTTTGGCCTTCACCTCTGGGTCACTTATACCCAACATCTGCCTGCAGCCCAAGCTGCTGAAAAGGAATACTCTTCCCAGGTGCCATGAGAGACTTTAGTCAAAGTACAGACTTTAGACAAAGTGCTGCCAAGAAAAAATCCTGGAAAGTAATCCTCTCGTTATTGTTTTGTTTTGTTTCTTTGTACCAGGAATCAAACTCAGGACCTTGCACTTGCTAGGCAGGTGCTTATGCCTCTGAGCCATATCCACAACCCTTAGGAAGTAACCCAGCAACACATAGGTAGGCCCTGCCCTACTCAGGTAGATTCAGGTGGGAGAGGTTGCTTGGCCAGTATCATCCTTGTAAGAAAGAACTCTGCTTTGTGGGAAAGGTCAGTTGGAAAGATCAGGCCTTGTCTCTATGAAATAGAGAAATGCAAATATAAAAATGCTTAGAGTCAGACATACACACCCACTAATACACTGAGTTCTAATGTTCAACAAAAATATCATTTGACTTCCAACCTCTGATTTAGTGTCTGTGCTCCATAGAGGATGGCCCATTATACCCAGCAGAGGCATGAGAAGCCATGAGGAGAATTTTTTTTTTTTTATGTACCAGGGATCGAACTCAGGATCTCACGCTTGCAAGGCAGGCCCTTATGCCAGTGAGCTAAATCCCTGGCAAGGAGAAATTTTTAAAATTTAAATAGAGGCCTGGGGATGTGCCTGTCACATGTAAAGCCCTGGATTCAGTCCATATCCCCAGAAGGGAGGGTGGGAGGATCAGAAGTGCTTAGTGATGCTAAGGTATTCTAGCATGTAGTAGGTATAGACTCTGCAAATGGGGTAACTGCAGGGACTACCCTGAAAACATGCCAAAGAGGAGGTAAAAGAGTGCTGGCCATGTTCAAAGTCTTAGGACACAAGGTCTTTGGGGAAGACGGAGGAGTCTTCCCACTTAAAGTTCATTCAGCCCCGTGTGGTGATGTATGCCTGTATTCCCAGCACGTGTGAGGCTGAGGTAGGAAGATTGCCAGGATTTCAAGACCACCCGGACTATATGCGTTCAAAGGTAGCCTGAACTACATAGCAAGACCCTGTCCCAAAAACAAAAACTAATAATAAAAAAAAAACCAGAGCAATTAAAGTTTACTTCAGGCCCTGAGTAATCATTTATTTAATACATGTCCACACTTGGTAAACCTCCATTTGAGCCATTCCTACATGTTAGTGTGGAGGACTGGGAGGGAAAAGCAACTAAGGAGAAATAGAACCGCGGTGGTGTACTGGTCTCTTTTTGGCTGAAGTAACAGAGCTGAGATTCCCTTCTGTAGCTGACTAGGCTGTGAGTTCAAAGTGGGCATAAAGAGGACCTCTGAGGAACTAGGAGTGGGGAGTCTGACGACTGAGCTCCAGCTCTAATTTCTTCTGACAGATTTATTTTTTGACTTAGGGCCAGATCAGACACCTTGGAGCTAAATCGGTCTCCTCTTTCATCCACCTGGAAACACCTGGAATTGAGAGTCTCTCCCTACTACTTTCGGTTAACTCAGCAGGGCGGCCAGTGAGCTGTGCTCCTGGTCCTCAGCTCCACAGTCCAGTGCAGGAAGCAGATGAACTAAACCGTAATGACTCCATCCCACGTTGCATTTCTGCGCCGCAACCTGGATACTTCCCTTGGTATTCTTCCTGTGCTACTCTTTAAACAGTTGAAGAAGAATAATAAATTCAACACAGGGCTTTGGCTGCTGGACCAATAGCGCAGCTACACAGGTGGAGGGTGGGAAAGGCAGGTGCCAAGAGGGATCCCTAAAGCACTTGATTTTGGGTGAGATGTGCCAAGAGGCACAACGAGAGATCGAGGCAGAGGAAATAATATCCGCACCTGTAGCATGGCCTGTTTTTCTCTCTGACATAGCCTTATTAAAAAAAAAAAAAAAAAAAAAAAAAGGAAATGCCAGGAGCAGAAAATTAGAACATTTGTTTAAAATAGGGAACCTCACTGGCCAGGGATTTAGCTCAGTGGCATAAGCGCCTGCCTCACAAGCATGGGGTCGTGAGTTCAATCCCTGGTACCAGAAAGAAAAAAAAAAAATAGGGAACCTCAGGTCAGGGATGTAGCTCCGTGGCACAGTGCTTGCCTGTCAAGTGCAAGGTCCTAAGTTTGACTTCTGATACAAACAAACAAACAAACAAACAAAACTCATGCCTGGAGGAAAAATCACTGCTAATATTTGCTACATATCTTTGAAGCGCTCTATTTCTATTTCCTGTTTGTTTGTGTTTGAGACGGGTCTTACTGTAGTTCAAATTGACTTTGAACTCACTGTGCAACCCAGGTTGGCCTCAAACTCAGCATATCCTCCTATTTCAACCCCCCCAGTGCTAGGATTACAGAGGGGCACCACTAGGCCCAGTTTTTTGTTTTGTTTTGTTTGAGATAGGGTTTCACTATGTAGTATAGGCTGGCCTTGAACTCATTTTGTGGCCTAGCCTTACCTTGAACTCAGGGTGACCCCCCTGCTTCAGATTCCCATATGCTGGGATTACAGGAGTGCACCACCACATCTGGCTAAAGCTTCTCTATTACTAGTGCACATACAAATGCTGGGCATGGTGGCCCAGGGCTATAATCCCAGCATTTGATAGCCTGCGGCAGGAGTTCAAAGCCAGACTGAGCTACACTGTGAGTTCAAGACCAGGCTGTTCTACAGAGGGAAACCCTTTCAGAAAAACAAGTAACAATCTAATGCTCATACTGTTGTAAGTTCTGACTTAGCCATTTAAAGTAGGGCCCAAGATTCTGCACTTAGGAGCTCCAGGCAATATGAATACATGTATGTCTGTGTCTCATTTGAGATGTTGACAACTTTTCACTAAAATGAATGATGCAGCAGTAAATCCTTGTTAATACATTTTAAAATTGTAAAAAAAAAAATTGTATAGTAGTTTGATTTACATAAATTTCTAAATGTGTATTGAGAGTTAACACTAAGCCATATTTTAAAGCTGTTCTTCCAAAAAGGTAGAACAGTTTATATTCCTACTACAAACATAAGTGCCCAATTCCCTACATCAATATTGATAAATAATTTTTGTCCATTTGATAGTCAAACAATAGTGCCTTATTTTTTTATTTTTATTTATTTATTTAATTTTATTTTATTTTTGTCTTTTTGAGACGGGGTCTCACTATGCATTTCAGGCTGGCCTTGAGCTCACTTTGTACCCCAGGCTGGTCTCGAGCTTGCAACGATCCTCCTGCCTCAGCCTCCCAAGTGCTGGGATTACAGGTGTGAGCCACCACACCCGGCTTATTTTTATTTTTTTTAATCGGTATCGGGGATCAAACTCACGACCACATATGGCAAGGAGGCACTTATGCCACTGAGCTAAATCCCCAGCCCCAATAGTGCCTTATTCTTGTTTCAGTTTCCATTTCTTTGATTGCTAGTGAGACTCTTTCATAGTTGTACTGAAATTTACACATTTTTAATTATTTTTTTATTTTTTATTTTTATTTTTTTGGTACCAGAGATCGAACTCATGACCTCATGCTTGCCAGGCAGGTGCTTAAGCCACTGAGCTAAATCCCCAGCTACACATTTTTTTTATTGCCTGTTTGAGTCTGTGCCTATTTTTCTATTAGACATTTACTTTTTCACTTTTTCTTCTCTTTTCTTTTTTTTTTAAGAGTCACCGTTGTAGTCCAGGCTGGCCTTGAACTCAAGGCAATCTTCATGCCTCAGCCTTCTAATTGCTGGGATTACTGGCATGGGGCATAGGTTTAGTATGTTTACTTTTGTTTTTAGTGATTTGAAAGCAGTTTTATCTGTTTGGGATTTACAAATATTTAGCCTGATAAGGTTAAGAAACCACAAGTAGAGTCTGGCCCTACTCGGCTGAAGGATTTCAAATTCCAAGCTGACCTGAGCAAATTAGACAAACTCCCAGAGGAGGCACCTGCACAGCCTGGAGGCCTCGTTTGAGCACCTGGGCTGGGTGCAGCCTGAATCTTGCCTCTTGGTGTGGAACATGGCTGTGCCCGTGGGCAATCAAATCACTGCCAGCTTCCTCCTTCACACGCACTGACCCTGGCTGGTCTCGCTGGAGTGCTTCATCATCGAAGCCAACTTTCGCAGCTCTACCAAGGCTGTCAGCCATGGCTTCGGTATGTTGGACTAGCATTTCCACTTCTGTCACTCTGTGGGGGCCTGTAGACACATGGGGTGCACTAGAATGAACACACTGACAGCCAGCTTTCCTGCCTGCTCCTGGCCCACATGGCCAGTGCTTGGGGCATGGAGTGGCCCCTCAAGGCTCTGCTGGACCTACTGGACCAAGGTGGCCCTGCCGGGGAACAGCCTGGCTAGGGTGCCAAGAGGCAGCCTCTTGCCTACTGACTTTGAAGGGCCTCACTTCTGTCCCCACCCTGGCCCCTACCACTGCTTGGGTCCCCACCCTTACCCTTAGCCCCACACATGCCCTTACTTCCTCTTCCCTTTCCCGCTTATCAGTGGACATCCCCATTTCCATTTCATCCCCAAGGTCCCTATTTTTCCTCAGACCACCTTTCCGGTCAGGTCAGTTTGCCTTCAAAGTGGACTTGACATTTGATCCACAGCCAGCTGTGTCCAGCTTCCCCTCACCCTGTTCACAGCAGTGGGTCCCTGGGGTACAGGGGTTTCCCCAGGTGTTTTGTTGAGGACCCCTCCATGCTCTGGAGCACATGGTGCTCCTCTATGACTGAGAGGCAACCCAGACGATCAAACAGATGGGCCTCTCTCCTTGTGGGCACCACTGTGAAGTGTGTCTGCCTCTGTTTCCTTGGTCCAGCCTGCACGCACTGACCCCACCGACTCAAGCCCTGAGGGCCCATGTGTGGTTGCCTTTGCTCATCTCTGTTTTCTATAAATGCCAGGAAGCACAGTCTGACCCATTCTAGCTGCCCACCCTCTCTACTCCCAGAGGTGACCAAGCACTGTTCCTGCTTCCCCACTCCCTATTCTCCGTGCTTTTTTGTAAAAAGAAAATTGAAATGCAGAAATTATTTCACAAAAGTAAAAAAAAGAAAAATTATAACTCCTGCTCTAAAAACAGCAATGGTTGCAGACACCAGCTTGAGCATCTTTCCTTTTCAGCAGGGCTGGATGAGCACAGCTTACTTCTGACTATAAATTTTAAGCTTTTTAGATTCCAGTCTGCTTTTCTTTCATACTAACATATTCAAGGGTTAATTGAAGCTATAGCAAAGATATTTAAAAAAAAGAAAAAAAAGCAAGAGGGATTAATGGCAATGTGCCATTTACTATAAATGATTTTTTATTTTTTAATTTTTGAGACAGTGTCTCACTATGCAGTTCATGCTGGCCTTGAGCTCACTTTGTAGCCCAGGCTGGTCTCGAACTTACTAAGATTCTCCTGCCTCAGCGTCCTGAGTGCTGGGATTACAGGCATGTACCACCACATCCGGCTTGTAAATGAATTTTTAAATTTATTTTTTTAACACCAAGTACTTTATTAGAAAAAATAAAGTTATGAAATATACTCATATCTTTCCTTAAGAAATTAGGAATAAAAGAATAAAACCAAAAACAAACAGAAAAAAATAACAAAGATCAGAAAACACAATCCCAAACCGGGCGTGGTGGCTCACGCCTGTAAATTCCAGCACTCTCACTGGGGAGGCTGAGGCAGAAGGATCATTGCGAATTCAAGACCAGCCTGGGCTACAAAGTAAGCTCAAGTCCAGCCTGAACTGCATAAAGAGACACTGTCTCAAAAAGACAAAAAAAAAAAAAAAAAAAAAAAAAAAAAAAAAAAAAAAAAAAAAAAAAAAAAAAAAAAAAAAAAAAAAAAAAAAAAAAAAAAAAAAAAAAAAAAAAAAAAAAAAAAAAAAAAAAAAAAACCACAATCCCTTATCAAAATGCCAATATCATTTTTCATAAAAATTAACATGTTGATTCTTGCATTTCTGTAGAAATACAAAAGACTCAGAATAGACTAAGAGACTAAGAACTTTGATAAAGGAACAAAATTAGAGCTCCAACCCTCCCCAATTCCATGAAATATCACAAAGTTACACTACATATGACAAAACGGCATTGATAGCAAGATAAACAAACCACCAAGGTACCAATATGAAGTCCCAAGATAGATACCCAAATACCAGACAATTGATTTCTGGCAAAGATGCAAAAGCAATTAAGTGGAGAAAAGGACTGTACCTTCAATAGATGTATTGGAACAACTAGATATTCACATGCAAAAAACCCAAACCTTGTATCGCATCAAAAATTTCTTAAGACATTCAAAAGTCAACTCAAAATGGCTCACAGTGGGTAAGTTAAAGTAAAGGCGGGTGTGACTTGAGTTGTTGCTTTTTTTTTTTTTTTAATCGGTATCAGGGATGGAACTCACGACTGTGTGCTTGCAAAGCAAGCGCTTATGCCGCTAAGCTAAATCCCCAGTCCTCTTTAAGTGGGTTTTGTTTTTTTTTTTCCTTGTTGGTACTGGGGATCGAACTCATGACCACAGGCTTGCAAGGCAGGCGCTTATGCCACTGAGCTAAATCCCCAGCCCCCCTGAGTTGTTGCTTTGGCTGAGGTCATTTTCTGTGGGCCAAAAAGACTGGGACAAGGTGTAGAAGGGAAGGGAGAACCTACAGAGGAATTCAGTGAAGGGAGGCATTGAACTGAGTTATGAACAGGCCATGAGGATAGTCTGTTTTTAAAAATATTATAAAATTATTTTAAAAATATTATAAAATATATTTTAAAAATTATTTTTATATACATATTCATATACATAATTTTTCTTACAGCTTATCACACTAATGAAACAATATGATATTTACAAATACTTGTCATTGATTTCACTAATAAGTATGTTCTCAAGGTGCATCCATTTACCTATAAAAGTGTCTAGTTTATCATTCTTTATGGCTGGATAATACTCCGTTGTATAGAAATACCACATCTTTTTTATCCATTCTTCAGCTGATGGGCATTTAGGTTGTTTCCAAGATCTGGCTATTATAAATTGTGCTGCTATAAACATGGGTGCACATATATCACTGTAGTATGATGTCTTTAATTCTTTTGGGAAGATACCCAGAAGGGAAATAGCTGGGTTGAACAGACTTCCAATCTTAGTTTTTTGAGGAATCTCCACACTGATTTCCATAGTGCACCAGTCTGCATTCCCACCAACAGTGGAGAAGGGTTCCTTTTCCCCCACAGCCCCTCCAGCATTTGCTATTGGCTGATTTCTTAATACTAACCATTCTTTCTGGAGTGAGGTGAAATCTCAGTGTTGTTTTAATTTGCATCTCTCGAATGGCCAGTGCTGTTGAACATTTTTTCATGTATTTATTTGTTGTTTGTACTTCTTATTTGAGAAGTGTGTGTTCATCTCAGATGCTCATTTTTGGATTGGGTCTTTAAATCTGGGAGGACTGATTTTTTTGAGTTCTTTATATGTTCTCGATAGTTATCCTTTATCTGAGGGACAGCTGGTAAACATTTTCTCCCACATTGTGAGTTGTCTCTTCACTCATTGGTGGTTTCTCTTGCTATACAAAAGCTTTTCAGTAGTATGAGATCCCAGTTGTTGATTCTTTGCAATAAATCCTGTGCAATCTGGGTTTTATTCATGAAGTCTTTGCCTACACCAATGTCTTCAAGAATTTTACCTACTCTGTCTTCTAGCAGATTTAATGTTTCTGTTTTGATATTAAGATCTTTGATCCATTCCTATTTTAGCTTACACATGGTGAAAGATATGGGTCCAGTTTTAATCTTCAGCATGTGGAAAGCCAATTTTTCCAACACCATTTTTTAAAGAGGCTATCTTTCTTCCAGTGAATGTGTTTGGCACCTTTGCCAAAGATAAGGTAGTTTCATGTGTTTGTAGTTGTTTCTGCATCTTCTAATCTACTCCATTGATCTTCAGGTCTGTTTTTTTTTTTTTATCAGTACCACACTTTTTTATCACAGTAGCTTTATTGTATAATTTCAAGTCAGGGATCGTGATGCCCCTGTTTTGTCTTTGTTGCTCAGGATCACCTTTGCTATTCTGGGTCTCCTCTGATTCCAGGTGAGTTTTAGGATTATTCTCTCTAATTCTGTAAGATATTCTGTTGGAATTTTGATTGGGACTGCATTCAATCTGTATAACAGTTTTGGAAGTATGGCCATTTGCACTATATTGGTTCATCCTACCTAAGAGCGTGGATAGCTCTCCATTTTCTAATAGCCTCTTCAATCTCCTTTTCCAGAGTACTATAGTTTTCAATGTAGAATTCTTTTACATCTTTTGTTAGATTGATTGCTAAGTATTTTATTTCTTTTGGATGCTATTATAAAAGGTATTGTTTCCCTGATTTCTTTCTCAATGAGTTTGTTATTTGTGTACAAGAAGGCTATTGATTTTTGAGTGTGGACTTGGTATCCAGCTATGCTTCTGAATTTGGTTATTAAATCTAAAAGTCTTTTGTGGAGTTTTTAGGGTCTTCTAAGAAGAGTATCATGTCATCTGCAAATAACGATAGTTTAACTTCTTCTTCTTTTTTTTTTTTTTTTTTTGTCTTTTTGAGACAGGGTCTCTATGCAGTTCAGGCTGGCCTTGAGCTCACTTTGTAGCCCAGGCTGGTCTCAAACTTGCAACGATCCTCCTGCCTCAGCCTCCCGAGTGCTGGGATTACCGGTGTGAGCCACCATGCCCAGTTTAGTTTAATTTCTTCTTTTCCTATCTTTATTCCTTTTATTTCTTTCTCTTGTCTAATTGCTCTGATTAAGTTTCCAGGACTATGTTGAATAAGAGTGGAGACAGTGGACATCCTTGTCTTGTTCCTGATTTTACAGTGAAAGCTTTCAGTTTTTGTGTTTTTAGTTTGATGTTGGCTGTTGGTTTGTCATAAGTGGCTTTTATCAGATTGAGATAAAGTCCATCTATTCCAATTTTCTACAGGGTTTTTTTTTTATCATGAATGGGTGCTGGACTTTGTCAAAAGCTTTTTCTGCATCTGTTGAGACAATCATATGATTTTTATCCTTTGTTCTAATAGTATGATGTACTACATTTATGGATTTACATTTGTTGAACCATTCTTGTATCTCTGGGATGAATCCCACTTGATCATGGTATACAATCTTTTTGATGATTTGCGATTTGCTTCAGTCTGTTTGTCAGTATCTTACTGAGGATTTTTAAATCAGTGTTCATTAGGAAGATTGGCCTATAATTCTCTTTCTTAGTTGAGTCCTTCTCTGATTTTGGAATCAGATAAATTCTTGCTTCTAGGAATGAATTTGGGAGTATTGCTTCCCTTTCAATTTCATTGAAGAGTTTGAGAAGTAGCGGTGTTAGGCCTTCATTAAATTTCTTGTACAATTCAGCAGTAAATCCTTGAGTGTATGGGGTTTTCTTTGTTGATAGGTTTTTAAGTATATGTTTAATTTCATTTACTAATATTGGTTTACTTAGGATTTTTATATCTTGAGTCAGCTTTGGTAATTCATATGTATCTGCTCATTTCTTCTGTATTTTCCATCTTATTAGAATATAAGTTTTCAAAATAGGTATAGATGACTTTTTTGGATTTCTACAGGGTCTGTTTTGCTTTTACCTGTGGACTTCATTCCTAATTGCATGGATTTCAGTCTTTTTTTTCTTTTCTTTGATAAGGTTGGCTAAGGGTTTGTCAATTTTATTTAATCTTTCAAAGAACCAACTCTTCAACTCATTGATTCTTTGTATTTTTTTAGTCTTCATATGTTAATTTCTGCTCTGATCCTTATAATTTCCTCCCTTACATGAGCTTTTGGTTTAGTCTGCTCTTCTTTTTCTAGAAGTTTGAGGTTCAACATTACATTGTTTACATGTGCTTGCTCTGTTTTCCTGATATGGGTATTTACAGCTCTAAGTTTCCCCCTTAAAAAAAAAGTTTACCTCTTAAGACAGATTTCATTGTGTCCCAATTCCTGTATGTGGTATTGTCATTATCACTCAACTGTAAAAACTGTCTAATTTCTTCTTTAATTTCATCTATGATCCATTGGTTGTTCAGTAGGGTGCTATTTAATTTCCATGTGTTGATGAAGTTCTTGTGGTTTGCTTTGGCATGGGTTTCCAATTTCATTGCACTGTGGCCTGATAGTATACATGGGATAATTTCAGTTCCTTTGTGTTTACTTAAACATGTTCTATGAGCCAGCATATGGTCTGTTTTGGAGAAGTCCCATGTGTAGCTGAGAAGAATGTGTATTCTGATGTTGTGGGGTGGAACACTATAGACATCTACTTAAGTTCATTTGCTCAAATGGTTGATTTCATTCTAATGTTTCATTATTGATTTTTTTGTCTAGTTGATCTGTCTCTTTGTGTCAGTGGGGTATTGAGGTCTTCCAATACAATTTTATTGGGGCTTATTTGATTTTTCATGTCCATTAGTAATTGTTTTAGATAACTGCATGCATTAATATATGTTGCATGCATATTTATGATTGTTATCTCTTTCTTTTGGATTATTCCCCTTACCAGGATATTGTGACCTTCTTTATGTCTCTTAATCAGTCTTGGCTTGAAATTCACTTTGTCAGCAAATAGAATACCTACCCTTGCCTTTTTTTGGGTTCCTGTTACATGGAGTATTGTTTTCCATCCTTTGACTTTCAGTGTATGAATTTCTTTTTCAATTAAATGTGTTTCTTGTATATAGCATATTGTCGGATCTTGCTTCTTGATCCATCCTGCCAGTTTTTGTCTTTTGACTGGTGAATTGAGACCATTAACATTAATGGTTAAAACTGATACGTATTGACTTATCCTTGTCATGTTATTTTCCTATTATTGCCCCCCCCTTTTTTCTTTTTCCCTTATCTCTAGTTATTTGCCTTTTCTGGTAGATTCCTTCTGTTGGAGTTCATAGAGTTGCAGTCCTTATTATCTCTTTCTAGAATGTCCTTCAGAACTTTTTTTTTTTTGTACCAGGGATTGAACTCATGACCTTGAGATTGCTAGGCAGGGACTTATGCTGCTGAGCTAAATCCCTAGCCCTCTTCAGAACATTTTGGAGTGTTAGTTTGGTGGTCATAAATTCCCTCAGATGTTTTGTATCATGGAAGTGTCTTATTTTTCCTTCAGTTTTGAAAGACAGTTTTGTGGGATATGTCAACCTGGGTTGAATACTGTTTTCCCTTAGAATTTGGAGTACTTCACTTCAAGCTCTCCTTGATTTGAGAGTTTGTGCTGAGATGTCAGCTGTGATTCTGATGGGCTTTCCTTTACAGGTAATTTGGTTCTTTTCCCTAACAGCTTTTAAGATTGTATTATTGTGTTGAATTTCTGGAATCTTGACTAGGATATTCCTGGATATAGATTTTTTTTTTTTATTATTGCTAATTGGAGCCAACCCCTGATTTGCAACTTTTAACTGTATGAATTGAATTTGTTACCATATAACAGAATGCAAAACAATTGCATACAATATATCAGTCCATAATATATCAATTCTGTTCTCAAGATTTAAGATTCAAAATGGATTAAGGGGGCTGGGGATTTAGCTCAGCAGCATAAGTGCCTGCCTTGCAAGCACACGGTCGTGAGTTCGATCTCTGGTACTGATAAAAAAAATGGATTAAGGAGAAAATAGAGAAGTGGGAAAAGAGAAAGAGATTACAAGTAGGTTGGAGGACAAAGATGGATCCTACCAACTTGGGGAAGGTGATGTAGAAGACTTAAGGAAAAGAGAGCTGGAAGAGATAAACGATAAACACAACTACACCCACAAGGAGGTTAGGAACCACTTTCACACTGAAAAAGAAAAAACAATAAAAGAGAAAGACAACTAAAAAAACAAACTGAATAAAAGAAACAAATAAGCAATCCAAAAAAAAGAAAAAAACCAAAACCAAACAAAACCTCTGCTTCCAGCACTCTCTCTGGGTTCACCAGTAGACAGCCTGTGGAGACAGCTGCCCCAGTCGTGCCACTGTATCCCCGCAAGCCAGGAGCTGCTTTGTGACGGAGTAGCAGACAACCTCAGCAGGCCTGCCCCAGACCAGACTCACTGGGCTTGCCACAGTCCAGGCGGTTTCCGCAGGTCTGGGCTCAGCTAGCAGCTGCTGGAGGAAGCCGGCAGCAGTTCTGGTTCCAGGCTTATCGGGCCTGACTCCAAAATGGTTTCCGACCAATTGTTCTCTCCTGTAGGAGGATCGAGTTCTCCTCACTCAAGGCCAGCCAGCACAGTCCTCCAGGTCTGCTGCTCCCCTCCACCACTGAGTCTCTCCACAGAGGCCCCCAGGGTCACCAGCCACCACCACGACTGTGACCGCGCGTCCCCAGGTTCCAAAGGCTCCCCTCACGAGGTGAGTCCGGCTCCAGGACAAGGCGCTGCCAGCTACCGCCTTCTTCTTTGAAGTTTTTACTCTTCCTGGGTCCAAGGGACCCACTTCCTTCCTTCTTGTTTTCCTCATGATGATTCACTTATATAAACCAGGCTGACCTTGAACTCACAGTGATCCTCTTGCCTCAGCCTCCCAAGTGTGGGGATTATGGGCATGCATCACCATGCCTGGTGATAAATTTTTTAAAACCTTACAAACAGCGGTTGGGGATTTAGCTCAGTGGCATAAGCGCCTGCCTTGTAAGCATGCAGTCGTGAGTTTGATCCCTGGTACTGATTAAAAAAAAAAAAAAAGTGTAGAAAACCTTACAAACATTCACTGTATTTTCTATCGCACCTTGTACAGTCTTCAGATACGTTACTGTTTTTTGTGTGTTCATTTGTTCGTTTTTAAGACAGGTTCTCATTTTGTAGCCCACAATGGCTTTGAATTCATGATCTCGCAAAGGCATACACCACCATGTCCACTTTTGACTGTCAACTCTTTTGAGGAATAAAAACCTGCACTTAAACCTGGCATCCCAGTACTCAGGAGGCTGAGACAGGAGGGTCAATGTGAGTTTGAGGCCAACCCAGGCTATACGGTGAGATCAAACAACTGAACTACATAGCGAGACCTTGTCTCAACAAAACAAAACAAAAAATCCTATTGCATTCTGTTATATGGTCACGAAGCTCAGTGCAAAGCTCTGGGTTCAATCCTGTGTGTCACAAAAGGTGTGAGGGCACAGGACAAATACCAGGGTGATTTGCTATCATAACCCTCCTCCTTCACCAACTGATTATTACACAGTTGGTAACTACAGAAATATCTGTTTTCTGGCTGGATGTGTTTAATCCCAGGAGGCTGAAGCAGGAGGATCACTGTGAGTTCGAGACCACCCTGGGCCATACTGGCAGTTTAAGGCCAGCCTGAACTATGTAGTGAGACCCTCCCTGAGTACATCCTCAGCCTTTTTTTAAATTCTAAGGAGGATCTCATTAAATTGCTCAGGCTGGCATTTAACTTATGACTCTCCTGCCTCAGCTTCCCAGTGTGTTAGAAATACAGGCGGATTTCTAGGGTACTAGGGGGAAAAAAAAGTACTAGGGGGAAAAAAAAAGTCTAGGACAGATCAAAGTTAAACTGAGTGAGTGTAAAAGATATTTTCAAGTATGCAACAATCAAACTGTTGTCAATCTATATGAAAACACTGTGGGATAGTACACTGTAGCAATGGGAAAAAGAATTTGAGAAAAACATCCATGCACACATGTGACCATAGAGGCTGAGTGTAACCCAACAGTGAAAGAATTAGAAGAGGATTTGCTTTGAATTTATGGTTGGGGAGGCCGGGGATATAGCTCAATGGCACAGTGCCTACCTGGCAAGTGGAAGGTCACGAGTTTGATTCCCAGTACCAAAAAACAAAAAAATTGAATTTATACTTGAAAGATTTTCATAAACTTACAATTAAAATGCTATTTATTAATTTTCAATTTCTACCTATCTATCTATATGTATATAGTCTTTTGGTACTGGGGATCGAACTAACGACCTTGCGCTTGCCAGGCAGGTGCTTGTGCCACTGAGCTAAATCTTCAGCCCCTAGTTTTCAATTTTTAGAATAAAGGAATTACATTAAGAGAACAAAAAGTAGCACACACCGTGATGGTGAAGGGGCTGCTGCAGGGGTGGGGTGAAGTGAGCCATATTCTTCACCATGAAGGAAGCTCAATAGACACTGCAGAGGTGAAAATCAGGGAGCCGAGGTTGACACCAGGTTTAACATCAAGGAAGAACTAAAAATAATACCATATTCTTTCGTTTTTCTGTCCCCCCCACCTTTTTTGAACTAAGAGTTAAACCCAAGGACTTCACACTGAGCTGTATCTCCAGCCCTTTTACATTTGAGATGGGGTCTCACTAAGTGGCAAAGATGCCCAGGCTGGTCTCAAACTTGCCTGCTGCCTCTGCCTCTCACAGTCCTGGTATTAACGCGTGTACCACAACATCTAGCTAAAAATGACACATCTTACAACACCAGGAGGTAGAAGGTGGCAGAGTCCGGAGGTCAGATAATCAACTAAGTCCTTCACATTCCTCGCCACAGGGTCGGCAGACACCATCCACTGAAGGCATGTGTGATGCTCACCACTGGGAGACCTGTTACCAGAAATTCCAGAGAATGAAACCCGGGCTGAGGCGAGAAGAGAGGAAAGTGTGACAGTTTAGCTCTTATTTTTTACCCTTTAAGACTGAGGTGGTTTTTGTTTTGTGTTATTTTGTTTTGTTTGTGAGACAGGGTCTTGTTGTATAGTTCAGACCATCCTTGAACTCACTCAGGCTGGCCTCAAACTGGAAGCGATCCTCATGCCTCAGCCTCTCAGAGTGCTGGGATTACAGGCATGCACCACCACACCCTGAGTTATTTTCACGCAAATCCATTTCTTCTTTTATGAAACTTATATTGATGCCAGTTTAAACAATGATGGTATATTACCAGGCATGGCGACAGGTAACTGTAATCTCAGTCCTCTGAGAGGATGAAGCAGGAAGATCACAAGTTTGAGTCCAGCCTAGGGAATTTTGGGAGGCCCTGTCTCAAAATAAAAAAGGCCTGGGACTGTAGCTCAATTCCCAGTACTGTAGAAAAAATAAAATAAAATTAGTTCCAGTATATCTGTAACAATAATATAAAGCAAAGTATAGCAGTGCACACCTCTAATCACAGCTGAGGCAGAGGAATTGAACGTTCAGCTTAGAGTCCAGATGATTTAGTGAGAAGCTGTCCCAAAATGAAAACTAAGAAGAACTGAAGATGTAGCTCAGTGGGAAGGCCCTTATTTGAATTCCAGTAAACCTCCTCCTTAAAAAAAAAAAAAAAAGAGTTACTACGTATAGTTTTTGTTAATTAAAAATAATAAACCAGGGCTGGGGATTTAGCTCAGTGGCATAAGCGCCTGCCTGCCAAGGGTGAGGTCATGAGTTCGATCCCTGGTACCAAAAAAAAAAAAAATAATAATAGTAAACCAGATGTGGTGGTATATCATGCCTCTAATCCCAGCCCTCTGTGAGGCTGAGGCAGAAGGACTGAAAGTTAGAACCCAGCCTGGGTAACTTGGCAAAACCCTGTCTCAAAAACTAAAATAAAAAAAAAAATTTAAAAACCAGATGACTATGGTCTGGAACCTCCATGAACTATAAGCTAAAATAAACCTATCCTCCTTAAGAAAAAAAGAGGATGGGTGGGGTATAGCTCAGCGGCACAGCACCTGCCTGGCAAGCACAAGGTCATGAGTTCAATTCCTGGTACAAATAAATAAATAAAAAGATGTAGATGTAGCTCAGTGTAAAGGCCTTGGGTTTCATCCTTAGTACCACACACAAAAATGAAAAAACTCTATATAATATATACTTAGTTGTTTAGAGACAGTATTATTATTATTTTTTAGAGAGAGTGTTATATTGCCCAAGTGATCCTCCTGCTTCGGCCTTCTGATGCTGAGACCACACTTGCATGGTATCATGTCTGGCTCCTTGGCAATACAGTCAAATAAAAAGGATAATTTTCACAAAGGTATACATGATTCTAGTTATATAAAAAATAAAGTTCATGTATATGTTTGCATATTTACAGGAACACTCAGAAAGGTACGGACTAAACTGTTCCTAGTTTTCCTATCAGGCAGTTAGGGGGCAGGAAGAGAATAAGTACTTTAGCATTTTACCTCCCTATTCTATTCAGCTTTTTCTTGCTTTAAAAGTAAGTAGTAATAATGCAATTTTAAGAGTTTGTTTTTTAAATCAGACACACGTGTAAACATTGTGTGGTCTTACTAGTGTGAGAAGTGGACAGAAACATTATGTATAGGGCTGGGGATTTAGCTCAGTGGTGTAAGCACCTGCTTGGCAAGCACAAGGTCATGAGTTCAATCCCTGGTATCAAAAAAAGAAAAAAAAAAAAAGAAACATTATGTATATGTATATTTAGGTATATAAAAAAGATAGTTAAGCCAGTTATACTACTGATTTCTCTGAGGTTGTTGAGAAGATTTGTGCTGGTTCAGATGATTGAATGTAGATGCCTTGTGCTCTGGATGAATGATTTGGGGATGGCAAGGCACCAATGTCCCATTGTTGCCCTGATTGACATTTTAAAATTTTGTTTTGTTTTGTTTTTTTGTTTTGAAATAAAATGGATTAGAAAAATAAATAAAAGTTTATTTTTATCAGTATGTATTAGCTAGAAAGGTTGGTTCTTTTGAAATTAACATAAACTATATACATTTAGAAAATTACAGTGCACTCAGGAGGCTGAGACAGGAGGATCACTGCAAATTTGAGGCCAGCCTGTACTACATAATGAGTTTAAGGCCAGCCTGGACTACATAAGGTGACCCTATTTCAGAAAACAATAAAACAAACAAAATTTAGAAAGCTACACTGAAAAAGATCATCGTGTTTACCACCATTTGGCTGTATACAGCCAGGTCAGAAAGGCTAGGGAGCAATACCAGCCTCCAAGTCCCACTGCAGGCCTGGAGTGTGTGGCCCTTGTATGCACCTGCTCATGGCAGTTAGTGTGGCCTGGACCCCGCTTGGGAGCTAGGGCTGAAATGGGGGTGTAGGAAACCCGTTTCTGTCCAGCCCACCAACTCATCCCCTCAGTGCTGCCCTCAAGACAGGAGCAGGCTGGCGGTGGCAGTGTGAACCTCAGTACCATGCCTGGTATGTTTAGGTTGGTGTGATCATGACAGTACGGGCACTGGCGAGCATCAGGTGAGAGGAAATGGGACACATCTAAGTGAGTGACTCTCCTCAACCCAGTACTGGGGGTTGAACCCAGAGCCTTTACACTGAGCTGCATTCCCAGCACTCTACCCTACCTTGAGACTGTCTTAATTCACTAAATGGCCCAGGATGGGTTTAAACTTGTGATCTTCTTGCCTCAGCCTCCCAGTGCTGGGGATTAGATGTGCACCACTCCCCATTTCCTGCAAAATTTCAGAGTAAAATGAGACCTTTTTCACATGTTGTAAAGATTAGATTATTAAAGTATTTCAGACAACTTGCATGGTAGCCACCTGATCTCATTTAGAATGGTTTAGGATAGTTTATGAAGGAATTGTTTTTAGATGAGACCTGGAAAAGGTGTCAGCCAGGTAGAAGTCAGGAATAATGTTCCAGAATTGCTGGTCTGGAGCTGAGACAGAATGGCGAGGAAGCCACAAAACATAGTAATTGATTTTGCAGGTTGGGAGCCTAAGGCAGAAGGATCACAAGTTTGAGGCCAGCCTGGGATATAGTTTAAGTATGAGACCAAAAACAAAAAAACACCCTCCCGCACTGGGTGTAGTAGTGGAACATCTTTAATCCCATCACTTGGGAGGCTGAGGCAGAAATATTGCCTCAATTTTGAGTCCAGGTTGGAGTACAGAATGAGTGCAAGAGCAGCCTAGAATATACAGTGAGACCCTGTCCCATAAAATCAAATAAAACATTGACTTTGTCCTGTTTGGGCACTAGGGAGCAAGAGCCTGTAGAACTATGGAGTTACAGACAACCTCATGGGCTCTTGTCAGGACAGTGACAAGGTCCCATCTGCCCGGTGAGGAAGCCCACTCTGGCTGCTGTGCTGACAGTGCATTCTCCAGGGTAGTGCTGGTGGCAAGCAGTGGGGTGGCAGCCATGGTGACAGTGTGGGACAGGGTGGCGTAGGACAGAAATAGCAGGAATGCAGCCAGCTGAGGTAAGGAAGCAGGGAGCAGGGCTTGGCCATGAGGTAACTGGAAAGCTGGGCAGATGAGTTGAGCTCTAGGTGGGGGCCACAGCAGAGTGGAGCCTAGAAAGGTTGGAGGGCAGGGAGAGGTGACACCAGGTGATGTCAGTCTCTGCACAGGTCCACCTGAGCCTGTCTCATTTGTGACACAGTGTCCTCTCTGCTGCCAGCCCTAAGGGTTTGTACTGGCCACAAAGAACTCAGCGCTCAGCTTGTCTGAGGCACTTCTAATGCTGGTGTTCCTCCCATGAAAATCTAGTACATATTGCTTACCTGAAAGCATTATTACTCTTTTATGTAGGAAACAGCTGTTTAAACTTCAAGATCATCAGGAATCCTGCAGTGATAATGTCCTACCTATCTATATGTCTATCTATCCAGTCTTTTGAGACAGGGTCTCCATATGCAGTTCAGGCTGGCCTCAAACTCACTTTGTAGCCTAAGCTGGTCTTGAACTCACCAATGATCCTCCTGCCTCAGCCTCCTGAGTGCTGGGATTACAGGCGTGCACCACCACATTTGGCCTGACAGTGTTCTTTCTCTGAACAAACAGAAGTAGCTCAGGAACTGTTAAGTCTAGGAGCACCAAGAAGAGATGGGTGCTGGGCCTCGGTCACTCAGTCCCCACAGAGGGCCCTTGCAGAGCTGCTCCAGGATGTGCAGCACAGGCAGGGGAACTCTGCCTGCCATGGTTACTGACATCCCTATTAGCTCAGTCCGCTTGGCTGCACTCCCTGCTTGTTCAGCTTGTATTTCTTGTACTGGTTTTCTATCTCCATAGGACTTGTCTGGTCAACAGTTGAGAGGGCACAGAGCTCAGTAGGTAGATGCTGCTGTGTGTCTAGGTGCTAGGCAGGCACCCTGTGTTTTTGGTATCAGTTTCTATACTGCAAGCATTATGAGCCCTCATTAGCCCACTTCCACTGGTTGAGGCTCCTGCCACAGGACCTCCCATCTTAGAGCAGTGAAGGGAGGAAGGTGTCAGAAGGGGAGGACAGCTTCTGGGGCATGAAGCCCAGGACCTCCAGGATGACAGAACGATGTCTTCCTAAGGAATGAGCCCTAGCCTGTGTGTTACACTTGAGGGCTCCAGCCTGGCCCGGGCAGCTACATCTTTGGAGCTGAAGTTGACATGCCAGGAGCCCTGTTATAGACCCTTGGAACAGCCTCACTGTCGTTTGAGGAGTGGGTAATCTTTAGAACCCACCCCAGCCATCAATTTATCTTTTTGAGACAGGGTGTCTCTATGCAGTTCAGGCTGGCCTTGAGCTCACAACAATCCTACTGCCTCAGCTTCCTAAGCACTGGGATTATAGGTGTGAGCCACTACACCTGGCTCCGGCCACCAATTTAAAAGTGTGAACTCCTGCAAGGCATGGTGGTGCATGCCTGTAATCCCTAGCACTCAGGAGGCTGAGGTAGGAAGATCACTGCAGGTTTGTGAGTTCAAGGCCAACCTAAGAATACTCTAAAACATGCGTACACCATACACACACACACACACACACACACACACACACACACTCTCTCTCTCTCTCTCTCTCTCTCTCTCTCTCTCTCTGGATTCAGAAAGAGCTGAGGCAGAGGCCTGGTTTATACGAAATTTGATTATTCAAATTTATTACCATCAAGAATTATGCAATGATGCTGTAGTTTTTCTTAACAAATAGAAAACAGACTGTGTACAACAGTGAACTCTACAGCACTAGCATCCACAAGGTAAAAATGAATGTCTCATCCAACATTACCAACCCTGGATTGTTGATCTTGACTTAGCCTAGCTAGATTTGGCGACATCTCCATGTCCCTCAGCTAAAACAGCTATGCACCCTGCCCCGCCCCCACTTCCCTATCTAGATAGTGCTGCCCAGAGGAAGAGGCCTTGCCCTCTCCTCAGCAAGCCAGGAGTAAGACCGACTATAGTACCATGACAGAAGTCCAGTAGTCTGCCACATTGGTTTAGGAGGGCATCTTAAAGGAGTGGAAAAGAGCGATTCTCAGGGGGCTTTGAAAACAGCTGCAAACCAGGGAGAGAAATCATCCGACCCCTGCTGAGGACAGACGTGTGCTACGAGGCCCCCTGGCCTGGACCTGAAGGGCCAGCCTCGCCCCTGCTTGGCCCTGAGGTGTGTGGGGTGTGGGGCGCCCCACCTGTGCCATTTGCTTGGCCATGGCCAGAGCCCGCAGCATGTCACCCCCTGCCATACTGCAGTGCTGGGAAGACCAGCAAGTCTGGGGGTCTCCTGGGAACTCTGGGTGCATGGAGCTACCTCCCTCTTAGGGGTTTGAAGCAGAGGCCAAGGGAATGACTTGTTTTTCGTTTTTTTTTTTTTTTTTTGGTTTTTAAAAATTTTTTGTGGTTTTTTGTTTTTGTTTTTTGTTTCGGTACCTTTGCAAACACAATGGCGATGAGGAATGCCTGGCTAGGCTCCCCTAGACGCGTCTTGTGGTTGTGGGCTGTGAATGTTGAACACACTGAACAGATGACTGGGGATTGTGTGTTTTCTATCGCCTCCCTGCCCACCACTGTCTGTGGGGCCTAAAAAAAGGCTCATAAGGAGAAACAAAACAAAACCTTAAAAAACTGTTTCCCTGCATTTGGCTGGAAAAGAATCTTGTCTGAGGCTGGAAGAACCTCATCAGTGCTACCTCCTGGGTCCATGGCCAAGCCTTGCTCAGCTGCTGACCCCAGCTCCACAGGAGGAAGGCACTTTCTGTCCGTTAGCAGTAAAAGGCATACACAAAAGGACTCAAAGTGAACTCAGAAAGGAAAAGTGGCCCATTCTGCAATCAAGGATTTGAGGAAAAACAAAAACAAACAAAAAAAACTCAGAGGGAACAGGCTAGAACCCTCGGTCTACCCCACTAGCATATAAAAATGGAGCCTTCGTCCCCATCCCATCCCCATCCCCATCCCCATCCCGTGAGCAGAAGCATGAGAAACGTGGAGCTGGACAGAGAGCTTGAAGCAGGTTTCTGCTGCATCTGGCGGACAGAGGGGCCACAGCACCTGCCTGCCAGGCCACCTGCTTGCCCAGCGGTGTCTGGACTCTCTGATCTGTGTGGCAATGTTCCTGAAACACTGTGATCCCAGTGGGCTGTGCTTTGCTGGCAACAGCATCTGTGCAGGAGGGCTGGATGATGGTCGGTATGGCTCAGAGGAGCTGGGTCCCCTCCGGAGCCCCGGGCAGAGGCGTCGGAGGAGAGGGGAGCAGTAGTTACGTTGCATAGTGGTCAAAACTGCCGAGGTACTCCAGGGCTGCACGGTAGCACAGCTGGTACTGGTCCTGCCAGGATAAAGGCTGGTTAGTGTGGGCGGCAACAGAAGATATCCTTACCACACTGCTAAGGGCACCCATGCTGTAGTCAGGGAGCCATGAAATTATCCTCTGCTGGTGAACTGCACGTGCCGGAACCAGACAGCTATGCCAGGCAATGTCCAAGGGAGCCTGAAAGTGCTTCTGTAGGCTCATTTCTTTCCTATGCCCCCACACTTAGCTGCTGTCCTCCTGCCACCTAATTGTGTTTATCTGCTCTTAGTCTGTACCTCTTAAGGATTGCTATGTAAAACTCAATCTCGAGCCAGCACACAAGTGCTCAGTATGGAGCTACTACACGAAAGCATGGTTTCTTGCCCATCTCCGCTGCATTTTAGGCAAAACAGGTAACATCACCCATCTAGAGCAACAACGGACACATCTGTATGTGTTCAATTTGAGCTAAAGTCAAGGGTCCTAGGGAAGGCTGCTGGTGAAAACCTGGCCCTGCACTCTGGTCTCCATACCTCTGTCTGCACCATTGCAGGACGTTGTGTGCGCAGGGTCTTCACAGTTTGGAACATGTCGACCACGCCCTCATAGCGCATGCGCTCCAAGACTATGCTCAGAGTAATAAAGACTCCGGTGCGGCCCACACCAGCACTGCTCAGAAAATAGCTGGGTCAGAAGTCTTGTTCACCGTAGGCAGCAGAGCTGCCAGGTCTGTAGGACCACCTCCCACCTCTGGCCCTTCACAGGGGGTAGCCCCACCTGCAGTGCACAGTGATGGGACCATCCTGACCAAACTGCTCCTTGGTCTTGTGCACTTGACCGATGAAGTCAATGAAGCCCTCCCCGGTCTTGGGTACGCCCTGCTCAGGCCAATCTGTGAACTGGAACTGCCGTATTGTCCTGGACTGCCCATCCTGGGAGAGGTGGGCAGGGGACTGGGTTAATGTGTTTGTTTTTTAATTAGTACACATTTGTAGTACATAATGACTCCAGCATGGCAAACAAGGTTTGTGTCTCAGGCTGTAGCCCCTCTGGGCTGAGCTGCAGAAGTAAAGAGCATACCCCTGTGAGGCTGCCAAACATGGAGGCCCTGGGAGACAGGCTGCACCCTCACCTCAGATCTGCAGTTCCAACTCAGCGTCTGTATGGGCAGCCCCACCCTGTGCTCAGGCTGCACAGTGGACATGCTCAAGTGCCATACTCACCCGCGCATCCGTGACCTTGAACTCACGCAGAATGTACTGGGGCATGTTGTACTCAGCCATCGGGTCAACGACAAAGTACTGGTAGCGAGCAGAACGCTCTGCAGGCCAGTACTGGTGGCACTTCTCCTGTGGACAGAGAGCCCGTCCCCATGGTCAGGTGAAGAGGAAGGGGAAGGGAGCTGCAGGATTCAGGAGACTCTGGGACAGGGCACTTCGGGTGCTGGTTAGGGAAGTCTGAGGCTATGCTGATGAAGCTGGGGTGTGGAAGGACAGCATAAGGACAGGGCAGCCCTCAAGGGTGGCTATTCTCCCATGTGTGAGAGGGGCCTCAGGGGAAGGGGTGGGCTCACCCTGCCCATCTCCCGAAGCTTGGTCAGCATGACGATGATGGTGGAATTGTGCTCCCATAGCATGCGCCAGAAGTCCTCGGTGCTCTCTGCCAGAGGCCCCTGTGTAGCTATGTAGGCCTTCTGCTGTCTGGGTGGACATAAGACTGGACATGCTGGAGGTGCTGCTGCTCCCAGCCTCCCTGAGATAGCCTGGCCCCTTGAGGCCCTGCTCAGAGTACCCCTCCTCCAGGAAGCCCTCACTGTTCTGCCCAGCCCACTCTGGTCTTTTAGGCTGGCCCTATGGTGTTGCCCACCCCTGCCAGCCAGTTGCAGGCCATAGGCCTGAGCGTGCTGACCTATAGCCATCCAAGAAGCTGGCATTGATGTAGTCAGAGCCCTCCACACCACGGATGGGCTGCAGACAGACACGGGTCAGTTCATAGGGCATGATGTTCACTAGGCGGTTCTTGAACTTGTTGCAGGGCAAGTTTGCACTGATGAAGCGAGATGTGTGAGCCTTGGAGCTGGCCAGCAGCTGTTGAAAGGGAAGATTAAGTCAGCACTGGCTCTCACTACTGGTAGGGTCATGCCCATGAACCACTTCAGGTCTCTGGAGCCAAGAGGCCCACCAAGCCCCACCTTGAATTCGAGCTCCATGGCAGTCACACTCTCCCCAGGAGGCACTTGCCCCAGCTTCTGGATGTGGGCATAGAGGTTGCGGGCAGGCACCTCGGTGTGTCCACACGTGGCTGCCTCCAGCAGTGCCTCATGGATGAACACATACTGGTCCTCTGTCTGTACCATGTAGTTCCTCTGCGATCGCATGCATGTCACATGGCCATAGATGTCAACTGTCTTCTCATGCTTCATACGCTCCAGCATGGCATCGATAACAATGAAGCAGCCTGTGCGGCCCACACCAGCACTGCAAGATAGGGGTTCAGCTTACAGTGGAGGTCCCTATTTTCCCCTAACTGCTTTCTTTTTGTCTTTTTGAGACAGGGTCTCACTATGCAATCAAGGCTGGCCTTGAGTTCACTTTGTAGTTCAGGCTGGTCTCAAATGTGCAACCATCCTCCTGTTTCAGCCTCTGAGTATTAGGAATACAGGTGTGTGCCACCACACCTTGATGCTTTTGTGTTTTTGATTGTACGGAGGATTGAAATCAGGGTCTTCTGCATGTTGGATAAGCATTTTACTTTTGAGCCACATCCTCAGTTTCATTTTGTTTTCTTTTTAAAATTGTAATTTGGATGCTGGGCATGGTGGCACACACCTGTAGACTAAGCACTCAGGAAGCTGAGGCAGGAGGATTACCATGAGTTTCAGGGCAGTCTAAACCTGTTACTCTCTTGCTTTAGCCTTCCCCATAGCAGAGATTACAGGCAGGTGTCACCACACACTGCTCCACCCCATACCCCCAGACACATCATACGCTCTCACCTGCAGTGCACCACCATGGGCCCTGCATCCAATGGGTTGCAGGCTTTTACCCTTCGCAAGAAGGCCAGGATGGGAGTTGGGTACTCGGGAACCCCATGGTCTGGCCAGGCCATGAACTGGAACTGACGTAGCTCCCGCTTCTCACTGGAGCCACTCTGGGAGGCAAAGTTGAGACAGTAAACAATGAGGAGTCTGTCTGCCACAGACTCAGACCTACCACTCTTGGATGGGACTGAGAAGCCCCGAGCTGCACACTGTTCCTGTCATGCAGGCCGTCCTATGGGACTCCCACCTCTCCAACACCCAAGTGGGCTTCCCCGCCCCAGCCCACAACACTTAGGCTGTACCTTGTGGAGTGCAAAGGTGCGCACAGTATATGTGGCCAGCTCCACTGTGTCCAGCAAGGTCACCTGAATGAGGCCGTAGGTCTCAGTGCCACGGGCTGGCCAATACTGATCACACTTCACCTGTGCAGAGATGGGCAGAGCAGGGCAAAGAGCACAGATGATGACACTGGAAGGTGCCCAAAAGCTCAGGCAGGCAGAAGTGGAGAAGCTTCAGACTTCAGGTACAAGGCCCCCTAGCCCTGAGTTCTCGGCCGCACTGTTAGTGCACCATTGGGTGGTGATCTTGCTTTCACCATCCCGGCCCTCAATGATAGAACTAGGGCCATAATTGAAAATTATTTATTCAAGGCCAAATCACACCAGGCACATTTTCTGCCAAATTTACCCATAACGTTTATGTCCCGTTTTCAAGCTCTGTAAATTTTATGTTCCAGTCAATGGTTTGCAGTGTGAAAGCACATAACAGCAGTTCTTTCCACTAATTAACTTCAGAGATGTGTTAATACTCCAGGAACACTGGCATCTGGGGAACACGTGGGCACCCCGGGAACATGCCAACAACTGGGGAACACATTAGCATTCCAGAAAACGACAGCATTTGGAGAACCATGTTACCATACCAGAAACCCACTAACATCTGGGGAACATGCCATATTCCAGAAACTCCCACTGAGCTGGGGAACATGATAATACTCCAAGAAAACAGCTGCACTTGGGGAACTCCTAGAGGAATTTCTGCCCTCAGGGAGAAAATAACATGCCCAACTGGACGCAGCACTGAGGGACTTCCCTTCCACCTCCCAGCAGGCCCCTCAGCCTCACCCGGGATTTCTCCTCCAGCCTTGTCATCATGACCACTGTAGCTGTACGCTGTTCCCACACCATCCGCCAGAAATCACCCATGGTCTCAGGCAGTGGACCCTGTGTGGCGATGTAGGCGTTCTGCTTGCGGTAGCCATCAATGTAGTTGGCATTGATATAGTCACTCCCAGGGACACCTACAGATGGAAGAGACATGGGAAAATACTAACTTTATAGCTTGGCACAGCTTTACCCCGGCCACAGGAGAAAGAACAAGGAGTTAGGATGGAGCTCTGCCCTCAGCTCACCATCAATGGAGGTCAGGATGACTCGAGAGTGGTCGTAGGCAATGACATTCGCGTACCGGTTTTTGGGCTTGTTCACTTCCAGGTTGGAATTCTCCCACGTGAACTGCTGCCCGGGATCAATGGACTGTGCAGAAGGGAAGCAGCAAGTGAAGTTGAGTGGGGAGCCAAGGGACAGCTGCCTCTCCTGGGGACTCAGCCTTCCAGCTGGTATTGACACTCTATGAACTTCTCTCTGTGGACCACACCAGCTAGGCATGTGCCTGTAGGGCTGTGAAGCTGAGTGCCACCTATGCCAGCCAAGGAGCTGCCAAATCCCTAGCATGGAAGTGATGGATCAAGAGGCTCCTTTGACCACAGCATTAAATCTGGCTGACAGGTCTAGGGTGGGGGCAGGGGAAAGGGCCCTACATCCAACTAAGGAAATAAGCACAGACAGACAGAACCAACGGCTGCCTCCTGGGCTGTGCAGCAAACAGCTAGAGCTCTGGACACCATGCTCCACCTCACTGTGCTCTCTCCACCTGTAGTGGTTTTCTCCCTGCCTGCTCTCCTGCTCCTGCCTTGCTGGTAGGGAAGGCACAGGCTCCTCCAGCATTCTTCCCAGGCTCTTCTCCACCACCTTTCCTGGGTGACCTCTGTTGCTTGCAAGATTTCTTTCTTTTTCAATACTAGGAGATTGAACCCAGGGCCTTCACTGAACTACATCCCCAGCCCCTTTTTCATTTTTTAAATTCTGAGATAGAGTCTCATTGAGTCACTAAGTTGCCTGGGATAGGTGTGAATTTGTGTTTCTCCTGCCTTGGCTTTCTAGAGTGCTAGGATTACAGGAGTGTACTGCCATGCCTAGCTGTTTGTGGGATTCTTACACTTATACACCAGAGCTATCTGTTTCCAGCTGCAATCCAGAGTTCCCCTCAGGGCACCTAGAAGCCTCTGGGACATGTTCACCTGGAGGTCTCACATCATAGACTCTTCGATTTCAATTCTTTCAAAGCCAAGCCCACCAACTTCTCCTCCACACACTGGGATTCTACACCCCTCCCATCAGGCCCCCTTGCCTGATGCCCACTCTCTTTGGTGCTCTCCAACCCAATGCCACTGCCCCCAGCTGGCCCACCCAACTTAAGCTTGGCAACTACCTGCCTCTTCTCTCTTGCACCCTGTAACCCAAGCTATCTTGCAATCAGCATGGTCCAAAAACACAGATGTGAATAATCATTTTCTGCTTAAACACCTCCCACTTGCTCTTTGGCACCTCAGACAGTGGTAACATCCAAGAGCTAAGTGTCAGTGGGGAATGGACAGTGAGCTCGGCACTGGGTACATCTCTGTCTAATTCTCATATGAGACAGGCCCTAATACCACTCTCATTTTACAGATGATTATAATCCAAAGTGAGCACAGCACACAGGTCTTTCAAATGCTGCCTCAGCCTTGTTGCTCTCTGTGGGTTGGTGCTGCTGTCTCCTTCCAGGAGAGCCCAGGCACAGCCCAACCCTTAGGCTGCCCTGGTGCTGTCAGCCTCCCCTTTATGCACCAACAGTCGAGTTTACACTAGGGCACACAGGCGCAGTCACATTCAACACTGGCAGTTTGTTTGCACATGTTTTCCCACTCGTGTCCCTAAGGACATTCGTCTCCACATCCCTGGGGACTGACACATGGTAAGTGCTCAATAATGTGTGATGAGTAACAGAACACAGAAGGTAATAGAGCTGTGGGATTCAGGCTTCTGGGTAGAAGGTCTTGGAAGAAAAGCTCAGGTCAGACAAGAGGAGTGGGCAGGTGGCAGTGGATCACTGTGAGCAGAGGTCCTGGGAGCCTAGACAGTAGGAGGAAGGGCAAATATGGGACACGGCACAGGTAAGCAGGGGTCGCAGACCAGGCCAGATAAAGAGCTGGAGGCAGGAAGCCCAAATAAAGAGATTTCTGACTCACAGCAAGGCTGTACACAAAGCAGCATTGGTGAGTGCGCTACAGGCAGAAGTCACACTGTTCTGCAGCAGACCTGCTCAGCAGTCTGCCTGCCAAGCTCCATTTCCTTCCTGTAATGGCCAACCACCCTTGGAAGTATAATCCTGGTGTCCTGGATGTGTTCTCCACAGCTAAGGGTGGACACCCAACTGATTCCTATGAATATCTTTTGCCTTCTTTTTTTTTTCCATTTGTTTTGTTTTTTTGTCGGTACCAGGGATTGAACTCATGACCGCGCACTTGCAAGGCAGGTGCCTATGCCACTGAGCTAAATCCCCAGCCCGGTGGACACCCAACTGGAAGGGGACCAAAGTACAACAGCCTCAGCCAACCCATCCATCACCTATCCATCAATCACAGTTTAAAGCCTGTGCCAAGTGCTAAGAACGGTGACAGAGGAGGCATACAGACATCTTCACTTGTGCTTCCTACAGAAGGTAGGTATCTCCTTTATCACCTTATTCTTTAACAAAGCCCCACCAGCAGACAGCCTGGGGACAATCAGTCATCCCCTACCACTAGCTAAGGGCACTGTAGAAGCCTTCCAACCCTGAAGTCTGAGCCTCCAGAAGGGAAAAATCAATGCCACAGTGGGCGTGCACCTGTAACTCCAGGTACTCAGGAGGCTGAGATGGGAAAATCCCAAGTTCAGGGTCAGCCTGGGCAATGTGACAAAACCCCAACTCAAACACAAAACAAAACAACAAAAACCACACAAATCAAAACACTAAACAAAAGGCCAAAGGTGAGTATGTGGAGGGACCATGCACTCTGTGAACCCCAGTGGGACTGCTGACATGAGTGAGGATGGGTTCCCACCATACCTGCTTGGGGAACAGCCCATCTGCCCCTCACCGGCACAAGTCAGCCCTGGGAGACAGGAACACTGCTGTCTGGCACCAAGTGTGTGAAAAGAGTGATCAAAAATATAGGGCACAGATGTCATGCAGGCCTGGATTGGAGTCCTGGCTCCACTACTCCACTCCCTTCCAGACCCCGCATGCTCACTAGTAAGATAGGACAGTAACAGTATCATTTATAAGACTGAGGGCCATAAGCGAGAGATGTCCACAGTGCTCTGCTAGTGCTAGTCTGCAGCAAGCACTGAGGCCAGCTATGGAGGTCTATGTCCACCTGGGAGCACCTGAGCATGGGTCTGGGCACCAAGCACAGCCTTCCTGAGGATCCCCTTGGTGGGGAAGTGACTACAAGAAGGGCTGAGTGGGGCCCAGTGCCCAAGGATGCGCACACGCAGCTGAACCTCGATGCTGTTAGCCTTCCCCTCTGCTTCAGCAAAGCCTGGAGCTAGTGGAACCTGGGCAAGAAAGGGCACCCCAGCGCTGGTGAGTGGCAGTGGAGGTGACGAGGGACATCTCACCTCATACTCCTGGGAGAACTTGAGGCCATCATTGGCTTTGAGGCGCTCGATGTTGTCTGCCAGGTCGGTGATAGGGATGGGTGGGTGGTCTCGCATACCTGGGGAGGCAGAGCACACAACAGAAGTTACAGCAAGGCCTGGGCAGGGTGATGGAGACAGTCCCAATGCATGTATGTGCACAAGTGAACATATGTGACCATGGAGCACTTGGCACTGGTGGCATGGAGACGGCAGCACATGCAGTGGCAGGGACTGGAGCACACAGTGGCTGGAGGGTGGAAGGGAACAGGTGTGTGTGCCGTGAGCAGGTGGAAGCATGTCCAAATGACACGGTGCTGAGTAGGGGCACCAGTGCTCTGCCTGGCAGGTCCACTCAGGAGGAATGAGAAGTATCCTCTCTCCCAGGCTGGGGCTGTGAACCCAGGTCAGCTGCAGCTGACACGATGGAATTTGGGATCCCAGCACACCTGCCTGGGGGCAGCTCTCCTGCCCTGCACTGGCAAAAGTCACCAGAGGAGATTCAGTGACACTGTCATTCCAGGCACCAAGTATGTAGATGGAGTAATCACAAAGTACAGAGACAATGGCAGAGTGACACAGAGGATCACAGAAAGCGGAGAGATGGGGGGACAAGGTGTAGACACAAAGATGAGGAAACAAGAAAGTGTTGAGACAGAGAGCAGAGGGGACAGAGACCAGGAGAAAAGGTGGGCTACAGGGGGGAGAAGTGGAAGTGGGTGGGTAGAGAGGAGGGGAGGTAGAGACAAGGGCACAGCTGAGAGAGGAACACAGGAAAGGGGGAAGAGCAAGGAAGAGGGAACAAAGGGAGAAAAGTAAAGAAGTGGAAACAGACATCAAAGCCAAAGTTTCTCCAAACACGGAAACTTTGAAAACTAACTTGAGATATTCGGGCAACTGGGGGCACTGGAACCTGCAGAGAAACCAAAAACAGTGGGGTTTGCTCGAGCCCATCAACCCTGTCTGGTCACACAGCTACGGTCAGACACAATGCAGGGGGCAAGGAGCAGGGTGACATGGGAGGGAAGGCTCGCAGCGAGGGGCTGGGGGGCGGTGGGACTGCACTCACAATTGGTCCCATTGCCTCCCACTGACACAGACATGTGCCCCACCTCCACAGAGAACGCTCCCAAACCACCTGGGTGACCTCTCAAGGCTCTTTTTATAAGCAAATACTAAATCTAAACCAACCCTTGTCCCTTCTAGTATCAAAATCTGGCCTCAGCTATTTTTAAATGATTTCCATATTGGAAACAAGAGATCCTTCATCGATCCCACACCCCTCTCCTCTCTTCCTTCACAGTATTCTTGTCCTCAATGCTGTACCCTTGACACTCTGACCTTTGAAAAGGATTTCTCTGCATTCTCCTTTGTTACTCCTCAATCCCCAGAAACGCTGAAACAAGGCTGCCACACTCCTTCCAAGATTCCCCTGCCAAAGCCAGCACTCCTCCCGCTAGGGGCTCCCACTACTCTGCATCACCTGGTCCCTTCCATGTGCAGCTCTTCCAGCCCTGGTTTCAGGGACACTGTTCTACCCTGCCAGACTATTCTTCCTTCATGCTGCGCCTTCCTGGGCTACTTCTCCTTCCCACTCTTGGCCTTGAAAAGCCCATGACCACCGCCTGCCTAGCAGCACCTCCCACACGGGTAGTTTTTTCTTGGAGGCCAGCACAGATCTTGTATGGACTTAAGCTGAGCCCTGCTGCCCCTTGCTTTCTTCATGGTTCCCAAATCTATCCTTTTTTTCTGTCCCAACTGCTACTTTCTACCTACTCAGCAGCCTAGTCCGCTACCCTGATTGCTCTTCCTTCAATCCAATGTCACAGCAGCCAGAGTGGCATTCTTTCAGCACAATTTTGCCCTTTCTGTTCCCCTCAGTGTCTCCTTGGGACATTCAAGGCAAATTCCAAGCCCCTCTGCAACAGGAGCTCTGCCTACACCTCTAGTCACCTCTTGGCTCCAATGCTACGGCAACATCGCATAACTCAATTCACATGCAATTCTTCCACTCAAAGAGCCACTTCCCACCTCCTTCCTTGAACACTGCTCGCATGAGTGGCACTCCTTCCAGAGCAGGCTTTTCTGACCTCTGGCGCCACCAGCCCAATGCTTGGAATTTTCATAGATTCAATCATGCTAGTTGCAACAGCCTGCTAGGTTTGCCTGACATGCTCCCTCAGGACACATGCCTTTGGGGCTCAGTCACCACGTTGTGAGGCCATATGAAGAGGCCTTAGTGGATGGCCCAGCTGACAGCCCTACCAGGCTCACAGATGACTCATAAACTACTGGTCACTTGAATGAACCAGTCTTTACCATCCAGGGGTTCGCAGACTCCCCTATGAAAAGCCAGAGAGTGATTATTTTAGGCTTTGCCAGCATTAATTGCACCTACTTACACCTGCCTTTGTAGTATACACATACATAGAAACGAATGTGAAAACTTTATTTACAAATGCAGGTGGTAGGCTGTATTTGGCCACAAGTCATCATTTTCCAACCTCTGGTTTAAAAGATCTAGCTCCCAGCCTTCGAGTCTTCCAGCTAAGGGCTCAGACATACTGGAACAGAGACACTACTCCTGCTTGGCCCTCTCTGAATTCTAGACTCACAGAAACTGTGAGAAATAATAAATAACTATTACTGTTTTAAGTCGCTAAGTTTTGGTGCAATTTGATATGTGGTAATACCCAGCTCATACATACACAAATCCACTGTGTGTGTGTTAGTTCACTCATTCAATCCCTTAAGTGTTTGAAATGTCACAGACATTCAACAACATACTAGGTGCTCAATCAAGGATAAGGAGTGAACAAGACACAGCTCCTGGTGCCACAGAGCTCAGAGATGGTGGCTGAAGCAACTCCAGGCTTCGGTGAGCAGCGTCCCAGGGGAAGCAGTAGTTCTGGGAGCTGAAAGGCACCCAACCCAGGGTGGGGGCCTATCCCAGGAGGTGAGGTCTGAGTTGTATCACTGGAGTGTGGGGAGGCAGAAGAACGGCTGGACAGCACAGGAGAGTGGCTGGGGAGAAAGGGCAGGCACCAAGCTGTGAGCTGGGGTCCCTGTCCTTGCATGGTATACTTAAAGTTTGCCTCCAGGAGGGGTCAGGTGTGGGTCCCTCGTGCCCCTGCAGGTGTCTGCTGGGGCATTTCTCACTGCAGCATGCCTCTTTTATGTGGAGAGCCATCCTGTGGTGGGAATGTGGTCTCTGGGGGCTCCTGCTAACCCACAGAAACCTTGACCAAAAACACACAGGAGGTAATAGGCAGTTCTGTTGCCCTGAGGGGACTAATTGGCTCTGGGAGCCTGTCTGGCTGTTGGATATGGGGCTCTGAGTCATTTCAATCCAAAGAGAAGCACAAAAAGGAAGAAAAGCAGCAAGAAATGTGGGCATGCAGCTGGGGCACAACCTGCAGAACAGAGCCTGCAGACCTGACTAGGCTGAATGCAAGCAGACCGAGGAGCACCCTACCTGGGGTCTGGTAGTTGAGCCTCCTCATCTCCACAGGGTCAGAGGAGTGAGCCAGCAAGGAGTCCTTCAGCCCAATTGACTGTTCATCCTTTGATGATGGGGAGTGGGTTCTTTTCCTACAGAGACACAAAATGGCTGTTGGGAACCTGAGGTTCAAGCCAAGGACAGCTTGCTGCCACCAAGCCCCATGTCCACAGCTCTGCCCCTACCACCACCCCACCTCATCCTGGAGTCTGAGCATGGAGGAGCCAGGGCAGAGCAGCCTCAATGTGCGAGAACACAGAGTAGGAGTTGGGAAGGGACACAGCAGTAGTGTGCAGACAGAAGGAGCAGTGCTGAGGGAGGAAAGGGTTGCAAAGGCCAGTGGCTTCTTTGGACAGGAGCCAGGTCACTGCTGGGTAGTGGCTGCTATCCCTGAGACTACCACAGTAGAAGCATCAGAAACCACCAAGAATAAACATGCAAATAACACAGAAAATACACAAACACCATGGGGCACTGGGCCCCAACTGTCTTGATCTTGAGGTATAAGGGTAAATGCTCAGAGCAGCAGGGCAGGGACAAGAAAAGCATCATCCTAGGTGGGCAGAGTCCTCTCTTACTGGCCTTGGCTTCCCCATTTGGAAGGATGGGGTCAGATGGACTAGAGGAGTGACAGCAAGCCTTTTAGAGCTTCCAATGATAACAGCAGCCAGCTGTGGCAAATCTGCCATAGGTTTTCCATCACTGGATTACATGGTCCAGCTGCTGCACAACACCTGGGGTGACTTGTGGTCTGTGCATATATGTTGGGAAAGGAACTTGTGAACATGCTCAAGTGTGTGTATGTCAGATGGTCTCTTGCAGCAACTGGATAACTTCTTGGAGAATTGGGAGCCTCAGGAGTGTTCTGGTGAGCTCTGTGGACTCAAGGGAACACCAGAGGCTGCTTCATGTGTGTATGTCCCACAGGAGAAGCATTCTCTACAGAGGGTCCAGAGTTAAACAGGCAGGAGAGCACACAGCCTGGCCCTTACACCCGCAAGGACTCATCCCAAACCAGGGAGTTTGCTGTGCTGACTGGATGATTTGCTGCTTAAAGTCACAGGCGAGAAGGTTTCCAGTCAGAGCACTGTCCCTCCCTGCTGGCCTGAGGTGTGAAGGGATAAGAAGTGGATGGGGGGGGGTGTGTGAACAGAGAAGGAATGACTCCTACCTTTCTTGTTTACTAGGTCCCGAAAGACAGGCAAGGACAGAAGAAAGGAGTGGTCATTGTTTCTGTCATGCGCTCAGCCCTCACATGACCAGGGGACATGGTAGGACCCTTCCAAGGCACCCACATAACATTCAAGGAATGGGGGCACTGCTCAGGACCACCCACAGGTCTGTGCACCCTGCCTCCAGGTGGGAGTGCTGCCTAATGAGTAGGGGAAAGGTGGCACAGTGGAGACAGGCACTCCCGTGGAGTCATGTCAGACACACGGACCAGCACGCACTCCTCTGCAAGGTGCTCTGTGACATGCTTGTGTGTTTGGCCTTGTGGTGGGAGCTGGACACTTAGCATACTTGGCTGTAGGCCCAGTTTGAGTCCAGTGGAACATTCTGGGGCGGATATAGTGTTGTGCTAATTGACAGGAACCAGAGAAAGGATGAAGGTGCAGCTGCCAGGAGGATAGAGGAGAGCTGCAGAAGAGAGGAAGGCTCGGCCTCCACCTGCCTGGGAACTGCCTTAGTTCCATTCAGTGATGTTAAGGATGCAGCAGAGACTAGACTACACAGGCATTGCTGTCAGTCTGAAGAGGTTGGGCTTCATATTGGGAGTCATCAAAAGGTTTTAAAGTGAAGTTGATAAACTTAAGTTTCTAGAAACACTTTGGAGGCTGTGGGGTAGACAGAAAGGGGAAACTCCTCCATCAGGTGGCTGCAACTACCCAAGAGAGAGGACTGTGTTAGACATACAGGATGCTGTGACAACTCTGACTGTATGGGGTGCAATGGGACTTCATGATGGTCTGCTAAGTGATTCTCTGTGGGATGTGGGTCTGCAGTGCACCTCTCTAGGCCTAAGCAGGAGACTGAGGCCAGAGAACCAGTTAGGAATAGTGGCAGAAGTACCTAAGCTAGGGAACTAAGAGAGGAGGGTGTCTAGACGTTAACAAGACAGACACACTCACAGCCATAAAAATAGAAATGGACAGACATGCCTGGGGATGCACATCAAACAGCTCTTTGCAAAGTCTGGCCCTTCTATACCCAGGCTAACACACACACACACACACACACACACACACACACACACGGGTTTCCCCATCAGACTGACACACATGTGCACATGCAGACACACACCTGAGTACTGCTTCTGCCGGTTCTGGCTTCCACTATGCCCGTGCGCCAGCTGGGATGGCCACACTTACACGTTATATACCGCACCCAGACAGGGCCCAAGAAGAGCGGGTAGGTGCTGTCTCCCAGAGCCCTGAGCACAGCACTCACCTCTTAAAGAGGAGGATGGCGATGACAATGAGTATGATAAGGATGACCGCCAGGACGGGGCCTGTCACCCACAGCATCTCAGGTTCTTCTTGCTGCTGGGCTGGTGTCACCTGGACTACAATCTCATCCGAATAGGGGCTGGAGGCATAGCGCTTCTGTGGCCCAGTGGAGGAACAGCAAAGTAAGCTCAGTGTGAGACCCCCTCATCTTCAACCTATTGCACTTGGAGAGAGGGCTTTGGGGCTGGGTTACATGGGCTGGCCTGGGCCTGGTCTCCCAAATCCTAAGAGCCAGACCTGAGGTTGGTCAGCAAGATTGGGTCCCTGGGGCCAAATCAGGTCTGGCCTTCTGAATCCTGGGACATAATGTCTTGGGATATGTAATACAGGTTTCAGAGGCTGCCCCAGGCTGGGGATTTTAGGAGTTCCTGGGCTGATGTGGATCTGGGGTCCCCTGGCATTTGAGACTAGGCTTATGCTGGGTCAGGTCTGGGGTTTCAGGGTGCTGAGAGCCAACCTAACTTAGGCAGACCTGGTCCACCGGTTCCTTCAAGGAGGCGAGCACAAAGCACTGATAACTCAGGTCTGGAGAGAGGGGCTGGTTGTAGAAGCCAAGGTAGGTCTTCTTGTCCCCTAGAGTGAAGGTATCAGGGAGCACATCCATCTGAGCTGCTACATATGGCTTTAGCCGGTCTGCCTGCCGCCGCTGCCGCCTCTGCTGCACCTCACCGTGCTGCTCAATGGCCTCTAGAAGCTGGGAGTACAGAATATGGATTCACGCAAGGCCTTGGAGCATGTTGCCCTGGGGCTGTGGTCTGGGACACTACCTTCCATGTCAGGGACCCAAGGCTGGCCTGCTCACTACCTCTACAGAATGACAGCTTTGCAATAACACTCTTCCCACCATCCTGTGGGAAGAGGCCTATGGGCAAATTCATCCTAACTAGAAAGGCAGTTTCCACCCTACCCGTGAGGACAGAGACTCTACACATTATAGGAGGCTCACTCTGGCTTCTCTACGGTCTCTGTATCCAGGAGACTATTGTAAGTCCACAGGGTCTGGGCCTCTCCAGTGCTACAAATGTCTCCACTGCTCCCCAACCTAGGGAATTGTTGCTGGCACCTCTGGGAATTCTCCATAAGCCCTCCTGGAGTTCTCTGAATACTCCCAGGGGTTCCCCTCAGAGTCCTTTTCTCTAGGGAGAGAGCAGGCTGCCAGCTGAAGCAGTCAGAGAGTGATTTCAATTGGGAAGTCATTGGGGCAACACTCAGAGTGTCAGCTACTGCAGACTACTGCCAGGCACTGTCACTGGAGCCAGTCCCCTCCTCCCTAGGCACCTCGTCCAGCTCCAGTTCTTCGGGTGTGCTCCATCTTGGTGCTAGCACGGTCCCACCCACACGGTCAATGGGCACCACCACAATGTAGAACCACCTAGGTGGGCAGAGCAGAAATCAGGACTGCCATCACCAGTAGCCACAGTCCCAACCCTTACCCAGCCTCCTCAGCACACCTGACCAGTGAGGGGTCCTGCACAGGTGGCATGGAGAGGGTGAACTGGCCATCCTCTATGTAGGCTGAGGCAGGCAGTGGTTTGTGTGGCAGGATGTCTGGGGCTGTGCGGATGGACACAAGGTGCTGTAGGCCCCCTGCACTGTTGCCACGGTTCATCAGCACAAATGAGTACTCTGTGTTGGGCTGCAGGTCTGAGATCAGCTTGCGCATCGAGTGCCCGTCTACCTCTACACTCTGCCCATTGTACAGAATCTGCAGGAAATGGGAAGAATGGATGGCAAGGCCTCTCCATGAGGTTCCTGACCATGGTGTGCTGGCAAGGCACGTCCACAGCCAGGCCCCAGGTCACAGACAGACATAGGTGTGGGCTGGGACTGGAATGACAGCACCCAGCAGGAGGTTTGAATGTTGGTCTGGGCTGGCTGTGGCCTCACTTACCTTGAAGGGTACAGCTGACTTGTATGAGTCTGGGACCTCCCAGCTGAGCAGTACAGATGTCTTCATTGCAGCAGCCACGCGAAAGTTCTTGGCAAACACTATGGAGGCATAAACAAAGAGTCAGCAAAGGCTGAGGCAGAGCAAATAGGCCAGAGGATGAGACACTGGCCAGGGCATCAGGTGTTGAGGATGGCTAGAGAACCAAGCATCCCTGCTCCCAGCTAGCTTCAGATCACTGTCCAACTCCCATCCTGAGCGCTTCCACAATGAGCCCTGAAGAGGGCAAGGATGACATCCACAGCCAGAATGTCCAGAAGAGTGTGGGTAAAAGCTTGAGCTTAATACACCAGATCAGAGTGTCCAAAGGTTAGAGGGTCCAAGTCATGAGAAGCATGTGGCCACAGCCTATAGCATGGTAGAGTATGTTTGCGAGGGGCAGGTGGGCCACAGCTCTCAGAGATTAGTGACACACACCAAAGGTCAGTAGGTTGCACACCCAAGCATGGTGATGCAGTCCTAAGAAATAAGTAGATCAAGGTCACAAGAGACTGGAAGGTCCCACAGCAGAGGTCAGTAGGTCAAGGACAGCAGAAGTCAAGGGTCACACACTCAAGAATACAGTGCTTGTTCACTAGAGGTTAGTGGTGACAGTCATGAGAGATTCAAGGGTCACATAGCAGGGGCTGGTGCATCGTGGCTGCCAGAGGTCAGTGGGTCAGAGAGCAGAAGTCCCCAGGTGCAGCCACACATGGGCAGGCACTGGTATGTTACAGCACACACCTTGCTCCACAGGCATGGTCCGGGACTGGATGCTGGGGCTGAGTGGGCCGGTGCCTTTGCTGGTTTGTGCGCGGACCTTGATATCGTAAGTGGTATCCGGCCTCAGGCCAGAGAGTATAAGGTGGGTATCAGCAGTGATATTCTGCAGCTCCTGCTGGCTGTTGATATCACGGTACACTACAGTGTAATTGGTGATACGCCCGTTCCTCTCAGCAAGTACTGGTGGATCCCAGGTCAGTTCCATGGTAGATGTGGTTAGTCCTGTCACTTGCAGGTTTTGAGGGAAGCCACTGGGCACGTCCTCAGGGGTCGTGATCTCCTTCTCAAATTCCTCACCTGGGCCAGACCGGTTCTTGGCAGCAAGCCGGAAGATGTATATGGCCCCCTTGTGTAGGCCAGTGACTGTAAAGTGCTGGTCATCCTTGCCAAAATCTATGACGTTGGGCCGTGTCTCATCGGCCCGGCGGTACTGCAACCGATAGCCCAGCAGCTCACCAGGCAGCTCCTTCGGTGGGTGCCACTGAAGCAGCGCAGTGTTCATAGCTGTGGTGCTAATCATCATGGTGGGCCGGCCTGGGACTAAACAACCATGCAGGGGTTTTTCATGCTGCCCTGCTCCCACCTACCCTCAGCTCTGTCCCTGACCCCTCACTTACCTGCCCCTGTTGTGGTAACGATTTTGGGTTTGCTTCGGGCACCGTCCCCTTTGGTAGTGTAGGCGGCGACAGTGAAGGAGTAGGTGGTCTCTGGGGTGAGGCCGCTGATGGTGGTTTCCTGGAGGGGAGGAGGGGCCGTTTCCCATCACAGTGTGTAGGAAGAGGCCATACTGGTCAGTCGCCTCAGCACTCCAGCCTGCAGCTGTCTCCCAGATACACAGGGTCACAGGTCTTGGGAGGTGGGACAGTACAGTGCTAGAGTCTGCTGCAGGCAGGGCAGCCAGGTGGGATGTGGGCTGGGAGGACCTGCACATCCCAGAGCTGCAGGCCTGAGGCAAAAAGCGCTTTTTTACTTTCAGAGAAGAACAAAGAGCTGCACTGTTTCCTTTACTCCATTGTGCTGTGAATGACAACTCCTGAGGTCCCTGCACACATTTATACATTGGGCACAGAGCCTCGCACGCAGCCAGCACCTTGCATGGCTCTTGGCAGGCACATGCAGACTGCAGCTGCTCCTGCACAAGCAAGTGAAGGGCTACTTGCAGACACTAATGTAAACACAGACACATTCGGAGCAGGGGTGGAGGGGTGGGCCAGGGTACCACCCTACAAATCAGGACCATAAGTGACCACCACCAAGGCCACTGACTCTCAGAATGTCCACTGCCCACAGTACCTCCTGAGATAAGAGAGGAGTGGGGAGTAAAGAGGAGGGTAAAGAACCCTTCACACCTGAAGAAGGTGTTTCTGCCTGTTCCCACTGAGACCTGAGAAATCAGCCAGGGCATCTCCTCCACCCTAGAAGATCCTGCCCATACACCCATTTCCAGCAAAGGCATCACTTCAGGACATGCGGAAATACACCACAGGAGGCCAAACCACAACACACAGCCAGAAGAGTGGGAAGAAGGGAAGGGATCACCGTGCAGTGGGAACAGGGTTATTGCCACCAACCCTGGTGTCCCTCCAGCTCAAGCCTCAGATGGGGTCACTATAGCGGCCAACAACCCCACTAAGTCCCCTGCCTGCTCCAGCTGGAGGGTCTCCCAGGGCTGCGGTTCCAGCAGCACCAATGCTGGACCCATCTCTCTATAGACTCTTCTCCCAGCTTGGGCCCTGAGCAGGTGATTTTTCACTCCTGGGGATCAATAAGGCCTAATGATCAAGATTGGATTTAACTCCATTGCTGTCTGGCCAGAGCAGGGGCCAGGCTCTGGTCGATCATGAACATTGGCCTTAAATTGTTGCTCAACAGGCAAAAAGTAAGGATTAGAGGAAACGCCAATTGCTGCTCAGCTTGGTACTAGCGTCTAAATGCCAATTTTCTCGGGATGTGGCTGGTGCCCTGTGGATCTTGGCAACACAGGCTGGGAGGAAAGAAGGGAGAGGGGAGTGTCCCATGAGCCCAGCCTGACCCAATCCTGCCCGCACTCGCACACCTGTTACTTACATAGTCCTCGGACTCCTCTGGTCGCCACTGACCGCGGGAGAGGGAGAGAAAGGGAGACAGGAAGGTGAAGGACTCTGGCCGGGAGAGAACCTGGCTCATTGGAGGATAGATGGAGGGATTGGACTGCTAAAGTGCCCATGGGGTAATAATCCAGTACAACTTCCTGTCAAGGATCTGGGCCCCTGCCTCACTGAGCATCATGTCCCAAGACCAAGAAGGGTAGGAAGACAGGCTGGAGGGACAGAGAATCTGAGAGCAGGGACAGAGAACAGCAGGCAGAGGTGCTGTGGGAGAGGCTGCCATGTGGGAATGTTGGTGGGCTTGACAGTTCAGGGAGAGGAAAGGGCAGCGAATGAGGGGTGAGGGGGAACCATACATCCTGGTTTGTCTGGGACAGCTTATCTAGACCTAAACTTGTCTTGGTATGGTTAGTCACTGTCTCATTTCAATCTCAATCTCAGCTGGGACAACAAATTAGCCACCTGGGCATGAGGGGTCTTCCAGAACATAAGAGCTGCACTGTGGCTGGGACAGGCTGGCCAGCATGACTGTGAAGATCGTGAATACTTAGGTTAGAGCCTGGGCCTTGCCCCATAGGCATGAGCAGCTCCTTATACCCTTTTTCCCTTGTGGGGGCACCTAAAAATCAAACTAGGAAGGCCAGTTTCAGGGCTGGCACTGTTGCTATATCCTGCTGAACTCAGGTCCCTGGTATGTGTAGATGGTTGGACAGATAGAGGGCTCCATTCTGAGGCCTTATGGTTCCAGAGGGCTTATGGTTCACTGGGGAACAACAGAGGGGAAAACAGCCCGTGTCAGCTCTAGGACAGAATATGATTTGGGGTTCTAACTGCTGTTAGAGCAGGCCCAGCCTCTGTCTCCTGGCCCTAGTGATGGAGTGGCTTGTCTGTCATGTCCTGGCAAGCTCTGTTGCTAACTATTTGGAACAGAATAAGGGAAGAGGCTATTTAGGTCCCTAATAGCCATGGTCACACTGTGGGGTAGAGCTGAGTCCAGCTCTGGCTGAGTTTCCTTGCTTGTGGGGGAGACTGGGGCTGTGCAAGCCAGGCCTGGGCATGGGAGTTCTTATAGGGTACCTCTTCTGTGTTACAAGTAGAATGAGAGAGAAGGGGGAAAGACACAGAATGGAACAAAACGGAGAGGGAGGCAAGCAAGGAGTTGGATGAGAGGAGAGAGGTTGAGCTACACAAAACTAGAGCAGAGAGGAGAAAGGGATAGAAGAAGACACAGAGGGAGTCAAGACTCCACAAGATACAGTGACAAACTTGGAGCTGGGGATGGAACTCAGTGATAAAGTACCTGCTGGCATTTGGAGGACTGTGGGTTTGATCTCTAGTACCACAAGAAAAAGTTTTCTTTTTGTTTTAAGGAAGCAACAGTGCCAGGTATGGTGGTACACACCTATAATCCCAGTACTTGGGAGGCTGAGGTAGGAGGATCATTGCAAGTTCAGAACCAGCCTGGGCTACAAAGTGAGCCCAAGGCCATCCTGAACTACATCGTGAGATCATGTCTCAAAAAGACCAAAACAACAACAACAACAACAACAACAAAGCAAATAAATAAAATAAAATAAGAAAATAAATAAATAAATAAATAAATAAATAAAGGAAGAAACAGTGATAAGCCTGGGGCAGCATGGGAAGAGACAGGTCTGACTGTACAGTGAGGGATGAGCAGATGGTGCTACTGGGTGGAGGAAAGGCTGTGGTGTCCTTCATACATAAGTGCAGGGGACAACTGAGCCCTGTGGCCAGGCTGGGGACTGGGCCCCATCTGTTCTCCCACCGACTGGAAGCAGAACGACCCAGAACCTGGAGAGCCACAAGGGCAAGCCCTGTGTTCAATGGCCTCCCTAGAGCCTGGGCTGCAGTGTGCTCCCTGCCAAGGACATGAGGCTAGAGGACAGTGTGTTTGATCCTTGGGCTCAGCTCCCTTTGAAACAGCTCAGGACCAGAAGGGGGCACCTGAAGTGGCTTCCCTGGAACTCCATTGGCTAGAGCTGTGGCACTGGCTCCTTGGGATGGGAGGAACCTCGGGATCCCATTCCGAGGATGTTTCTGGGTGGGTGTGTTTGCTGAGGCTCCAGGAGGAGCCCTCAACCTGCCCCTGCCCCAGGAATGCAGGCAGTACACACCCTTCGCCTCCACTTCTGACCCCTCAGCTCTGGGCATGCTGAGAGGAAAACAAGGGCACCCTCTGGACAAAAAGGAATTTTGTTTCAGGAGGTTGAGCCCAGCAAGAAGCCTGAAGGCTCTTGTGTTATGTAGGTGCTCTTGCCCCTTAACCCAGCCCATAGGAAATGGGGTATATGCTTGTACTTCTGCTCCCAACCCAGGGAGAGTAAAGAAGCTAGACAGTGAGGTAACCCAGCCTCCTTCCCTTGGGATTATTCAACACTGGCCCTTGAAGATCCTCAGCTCTGCTTCTGGCTGGGGAGACCTGAGAGTAGACCACACCAGGTGCTCTGACTCTTGAGCAGAATATTTTGGACAGAAACTTACAAGACCAATTGTGGCCCTTTCCTAAGAGTCTGGTAACTTGCCTTGTCCAAGTTCAGTTACCCACTTGCTGTTCCATTTTGGCCCTTCTATAACTTCTAAATTGCTTATCTGAATAACAAGCCAGTGATCAGAATACCTCAGGGATTTCACCCCAAGCTCACTAGCTGAACCACTACCCTCAGGAAAGACAGAAGCTCACAGTGGGAAGTATGAGGCTGGCTGGCAGGCCCTTCCTGGGAGGAGGTCCTGAGCAGAATCCTTAGCTTGGCTATTCAGAGATCGGCACCAGGCCATGGGCCTAAGGCTGAAGAGGATGAAGATATACAGTCCCTGTCTGTTTCTGGCTGTAGCAGGTGCCAGTGGTTAGCACAGCACTAACCTGTGGAGAAAAGAACATCACAAAGACCCAGCCTAGTTTCTCCAGTGAGCATGCTTCCTATAAACCATGACCTGGGGCAGAGAGAGCATGGTAAGGAGCCAGGGGTCTGTGGTGACAGAACCCTTCACTGAGATGTGATGTCTGAGCTGAGACTCCCAACAGGTCTGCTACCCAGGGAGATGGGGCTGGCAAGGCTTGAGCCAGCCCGAGTCAGATAGCCCAGAAAGGAAAGAAAACATCCCTGGAACCTGGCTCTCACGTGCAGATCCCAGTGCCGCTACCCCAACAGCACAGGGCATATCTGGTACCAATACAAGAAAGATAGCCACAGAAGCTCTGAAGGCAGGGAGGGGATCCAAAGTGGAAGCAGTGCACACTGCTCTCTGGACACTGTTTCACCCACCACCACACAACAACACACCTGAGCCTCGGCCAGCATGACGTCTTGGATGATGGGTGGGCCTCGGGGTTCACCATTTTCTAACCGAACATAGGTGACTTGGTATCCGCGGATCTGACCGTGTTGCTTGCTGGGGACAGGCAGCTTCCAGGAGACATGCACAGCAGTGGAGTTCAGTGGTTCCACCTCCACCTTCCTCGGTGGCCCACTAGGCACTGGGGGCCAGGTAGAGAAGGAAGTCAGACCTGATGGTATGGATCCTGGCACAGGTGAGCACAGCAAACTTCAAGGCCTTGCCACTGTACCCCACTACCCAAGGAAAGGCCCTGTGGCCCAGTGAGGAACCCACTGTCTGTCTGTTGCAGGGAAAAGCCCTGCCAACTCCTATGGCAGGCCAAACTCCTTGGTGAGGGCAGACCCAGAGGACCAGGTTGGGGCAAGCCCTATCCTAACTCTTCTGGGTCCTAAGTGCCAATATCTAGCCAAGGTAGAGACTGGAAAATTTTCTGTATCCTAGTCTTCCTAGTTTGACTTTTCAAATCTTAGGTGGGATTGTTCCTGCTTTTTAAGAATTTAGCTGTCCTGGAGACAGCCCAAAGGCTGTGGCTTTCACGCAGGTGATGTCCCATTTGCTACATCTCCCCAGTGTGGGGAGCCTGCGTCACAAGACAAGTCTGCCTGGGCTAATGGAGGAAAGGCCTGGTGCCTGCTGAGTGGTGCCTGGGGCAGCCTGCCTCCCCTCCTGGCCCCTGCCCCTCCACACGCCACGGCTGCCTACCGTCCTCGTCGGTGCGCACCAGCACCGGGCTGCTCTCAGGGCCGGGCCCCACATCTGTGTGTGCCCGCACCCACACCCGGTACTCGGTCCACTTCTCCAGGCCCACCAGGTCCCAGCTGGAATGCTCACGGCTGATGCCATCCACCACATGCCGCCTGCGGTCCTCGCCGTCCACCGCCTCATAGGCCACAGAGTACTGGGTGATGACGCCGTTGCGGCTGTCGGCCGGCGGTGGGACCCAACTTACCCGGACCGTGGTGGAGCCCGTGCTCACACAGGTCACCTTCTGGGGAGGGGCGGAGGGGGCTGGGGAAGACAAATGGGAGGGAAGCAGGCAGATGGAGGGTGGGGATCACAGGCATGGCGACCTAGTCACAGTGGACTGGAGACTCAGGTAGTCTTCCCCATGGGCTGAAGCCTCCATCACAGAGTACCTACTGGCATGCTGTCACCACTACCATCCGACAGCCTCGTTCCTATTAACTACAGGTTCTTTCTCTCTCACACATGCATGCACGCACATACGCATGGAGTTTAGCAGTGTCTCTGCCATATACATGCTGTCCTGCACAAAGCACACAGTTCTCAGATATACACAAATCACAATGTTCTGAGGACAAGGGGTGGGCCCAAAGGCCTCTTTTGGTGGAAAGCTGCTGTGACTTGTACCTGCCTGGACAAGGTAGGTCTCTGCACCTGAGCACAGGCAAGCCTAGACTGGGCTAGACATAAAGGTGGCCTGTGGTCCCTAAGGTTTGAGGAGAATGCACCCAATGGAGTGCACTCTTGGAAGTCATGGGACACATGTGTGCTCTCTTTGTGGCCAATGACATTCCCAGACTCTATGCCTAGGGAGGACATGGCTGCTAACGCAGGGGTTCCCCTCCACTCTAGTTCTGCCACCATCCCCTGGCTGGGTGACCTCAGCACATACCTGGACTCACTAGCCCCAGAACTCCTCATCTCCAGGGCTTGCTCCTCCCTGCATGGCTGTGGTCATACCTTGTACAGTGTCACTGCTGGGAATGACGCAACCTCCAAAACTGTGGCTTCCTATCTTCCCCTCTAGACCCCTACCTCTTGTTAGAGTTCAGCCATTACAGGACTCCAGAACTACTACTTTTCAGTCCTTGGGACAATCATCCATCTACTCTGGTTCTTAACTGTCCTTAATATTCAACCTCAACTGCGACATCTACCGGCTCCTCACTCTCATAAACATCCCAAACTCTCACCTCCTCATCTTTTCATTTCTGCCTGGCCTACACCAAGCAGTGAGTCCAACTATCTGCCTTCTCCAAGGTGGCACTGGGGAGGGTAGGAAAAGCTGCCTCCCTGGGGAAGCCATCTCCTAGGATCCCCTCCAGGGGCCTCCATTCTACCTGCCAGGGTCCACTCACCACATATCTCCGTCTGCCACTTGTCAAGGGACAAACTTGGCCTCTTGTACACTCCCTAAACCTCCAGCTCCCTAGAACCCCCAGCACACAACCCTGTCTCCTGCTTGGCATTGAAAACCAAGTCTCCCTGGCAGCTTTCTCTATCTCTTGTTACCAAACCCACCTGCCTACCTGCATCTGTACAGATTCTCTCCCAAGAATGGTGAGTCCTGCTGCTCAGCTCAGAGCAAGCTCTCTCCTCCCCCCACCCCCATCTCCTGAGCTGTCCCCAGTTCTCCTTTTTTCCATACTTTGTATTTTGTTTTACTGACTCTCTACAATAGCACTTAAATATGCTATTTTCCCACCTTAAAAGAAAACCCTGCCTTCAGTACTATAGCTCCCTCCAGCTACAGTGGTGGTCCGCACAGCTGAGTGGACAGATTCTAAGCTTGTTGTCCTCCTTTCTTACCTCCTGCACAGCCCACCATGCTGCCATGACTCCTGCCCCAGGCCCACTCCTCACCATTAGGTCCAGTGGGAAGGCCCGTGTGCCCCTGCTCCTGACCACTCCACCTCTGGTACGCCTCTCAAAACTTCCTCTCCCTCTGCACTCCCAGATACTCTCCCTTCTCCTGGATTGCCTCCATCTCCCATCTTCTTTTGAGCTCTTCCTCTTGCCACACACTCCTGCTTAGAGAGCACAAGATATCTTAAACCTGGGTATCTGCTCTTTACACCTATTGCCACCCTTTTCCAGTCCTCAGGGCAGCACTGATCTCCAGGCCTCACATACTAGAAACAAGATGCACTTTTGCTACTCTCTTTTTCAGAACCTGTTTCCCACTCCATTCCCAAGTCCCAAATCTACCACCACCTCACCTGTGACATTGTCCTTTGCCTAGACAGCTACAAAGCTTTCTAATCTTCTGCATCCTCTAGGGCTGCCCTTTTTGTTCTCAGAGATTACTCAGAGCCAGTTCTCTGAATGCTGGAGGGGTAAGTGCATGTCCCAGCCTCTGGGCCGGCAGACTCACTGCCTGAGGCCTCTGTGCCTCATGGACCTGTTCCCTTATCCTGCTGACTCCTACCCTTACTTTGGGCCTCAGGGACGTGCCATCTCCCCAGGGCAGATCTCTTTGACTCCTGATTAGAGGAGGCTCACTGGTCTCCATTCCACCCCAAATATATCTAATTAGAAGCTCATTTGGGTAATTACAGGTGTCCTCTGTCTGCCCTGCCCAACCAGGGTGCTGGTGGGCAGCAGCCATGATATCTGGTAATGCTGCCACCCCTGCACTGTACCCATCAGGAGCATGGCAGGTGCTTCTAGAATGAACCCATGCACACAAGGTCACAGGCAGCCTCTGGATTATCAGCAGTCCAGGCCAGCAGTCCCACATCACACAGTCTTCACAGACACTGCCGTGTTTAAGCCATCATCACCTGAAGTCACCAGCCACAGTCACATTCATGACCACATTATTCAACAGCTTCACAACAGTGGCCTATGTGGTTGTGTGATCACAAATAGGTCACCCAGCATCACACACAATCTGTCACCTGCAGAGCTATAATGATTCACAGTCATAGAGTCACCAACAGAGATGGGCAGTCACACCAAGATGCAGGGACATACATGGACGCTACATGGCCTGGTGGTCAGGTGCAGTCACACATGCTCACAGGAGGTATCACACACATAGCCACAGATCTCACACACATAATACAGCAGCAGACATCAACCCAGTGGGTCATATAAATGATGTGGTTCCACACACAGGGAAGAGACATGTTCCAACACACAAGTCACATTCCCACAGTCCTGTCCCTGAGTTCACAGCTCACATGTATTTTCATGGTGGTGGCATGAGGGAGGGGATGTGGGTGATGAGGGAGATGAGATGTGGGGCTATGGGGAAGGAAGACAGCTGCCAAAGCAGGTCTGGGACATGGCAGGCCCACCAAGTCACCGTGTGACCCAGTGTAAGGGGGATGGAGGACAGAGATGAGCCACAGACACAACTTACCTGGGCAGAGGGTGGGGACAGGGGGCTGGGCAGGGATTGGGGAGAGTAGATGCCGCCTGGACAGACTAGGGAGCACTTACCTGTCCCTTTCTCAGGGTCCAGACTCAGAGGCCAAACCAGAGGCCAATGTGAGACCCAGTAGACCTGACCACCAGCCTAACTAAAGGGGAAGGTGCATGTCCCAGCCTAGGGGTGACAGACAGTGACCTGAGGAGACACTTACTAGACTGTGCTGTGCGGGCCTCTATGGTGGGGGTGAAGACACCCACCCCCATGTCGGAGCGGGCGGCCAGCTGGAAGTGGTACAGTGTGTCAGGCTTCAGGTCCTCCAGGGTGTAGGAGGAGGTGGGGTCGAAGGTCACCTTGTGCTGGAAGAGCAGGGAGCACTCTCTGACTACTGAGACCTCAAAGGCCACTTAGAGACTATTCCCCACACAGGCTATGGGCCTGCCCTGAGGACTCAGTGTGGCTCCAGGATACACTTCCCACAAGGTCACAGGGGACCTCATGAAGAACATGTGAACCAGGTCACAGCCCAAATGCTCCACAGACCACATGGGTCACAGAAGCTACTAGCCACACATGGCCTGAGGGAAACTTCAGGGTTGTGTCAGTGTTGAGTGAGCCACAACAGACGCCAAGAACTCTGCCCTAAGCATTAGGAGGTAGAGGCAAAGACTACAGAACCATAAAGGCCACGAAATTCTGATGAAAAACCCTAGAGGGCTGTGGCCACATGAACCACAGAATCCACAAAAGCTTGCCTGGGTGAGCCCATCACAGACCCTCTGGGATCATGAGGACCCAGTTCATCCTTCACCCTCCCCAGTGCATGGCTCACCTGCTGCCCTTCATCCTCTGCTGCCCAGTATACCAGCTCATACTTGATGATTCGCTCCTGCGGTGGCAGCAGCCATGACAGCTGGATCCTAGTGTCGGACTCAGCCTCAGCCTGGAAGTCTGCAGGCTGTGCGGGAACTGCAACACCCATACCAGGCACTGTCAGCACCCACGCACCCTAAGGCCAGGGCTGCCCAGGACAAAGAGATGCCACTCTCCCACCCTTGTTCTACCACCACTGTGACCATGCAGCTATGGAATGCAACATCTTCTTTTTCCCTGAGCTCCCAAGTTCTGGGCCCCAGAAAGGACCATAAATTCTGCTGCTGGCTGTTCCCTGAAGACATGGGCCCACCTACCTCCCTGCTGCGTCTTGACCTGGATGGTGGGGCTGGGTGGGCCGTCACCCACAGCAGTGAAGGCAAGCACCCGAAGGCTGTAAGTGATGCCAGGCAGCAGGCTGCCCACAGTGGTGAGAAGCCCCGCATCAGTGTTGTGCTTGTGCCAGGCACTCAGAGGGCGACGGGAATCTGGGGTGTAATAGACACGGTAGCCCCGCACCATGCCATTGGGCTCCTCGGGAGGCTCCCACTGCACCAGCATGGTGCTGGCACTCAACATGCGGGCTTGTACGCGGCGCGGAGGGCTGGAAGGCGCTTGCTCCCCAGTGCGTGCCCGCACTGCCTCACTGGGTGGCCCACGTCCAATGCTGTTTACTGCCAGCACATGAAAGACATATTCCGAGAAAGGGCTGAGTCCGCCAATGCTGTAGCGTGTGGTGGCCACACCATCCACTTCCTGGAAAGGGCCCTCTGTGCCAGCTGCACGGTACTGGATGCCATAGTAAGATATAGGCTCTGAGTTCCCAGAGTCCCAGGTCAGGGTGACGCTGGTGGCAGTCGTCTCTGTCACTATAAGATCAATTGGTGGCTTCGGGAGAGCTGTGGACAAAGTGGAAGATGCAGGGACACCCGAGGTCACAACTTTAGGGACCAATCTTAGCAAGAGAACCTTGTGTGGCTGCCAGAGTAAGGCTAACAGTTCAAAGCCCACTCTGAAGAATGTTCTGAAAGGTTTACAGAGGGGATATGGCTTACAAGATCCTGTGCAGATGGAAAGGGCCCAGACCTGGTGGCAGAGACTTGCCTCTGAAGCTCAATTCTGCCCACTGTGTAGCAAGTATGACTAATGGGCAAGAAGGGAAGCTATTTCCTAAGGCACTGGTATCTGGGGTTCATAAAGAAGCCCCCGTATTCACATTCAATCAATAACTACTGAGTGTCCATTAAATGCCAGGTACTGATTGCACCAGGGCCACAATATCACCTGATTACATCTCTGCTTTCATGGAGCTTATCGTCCAGTGAGAGGACTAATAAATGAGCTGGTGATAAGCACGTGCAATGACAGCAGGAAGCTGTGGCTGAGATCCAGAAAAATGGAATCTTCTTGGATGGGGTTACAGAGAGGGAAAACCTTACAAGGCCTAAGGAGAAGATGGAATCAGCAACAGAAGGGCTGGGGGTGGGGAGCAAAGTAAGCTGAGACGTATGTGTCACCACAGTATCAATGCACATACACAGGTCAGTGCTCAGCAGCCCAGGGATACTACAGAGTAAACCCTCATCTGTATCTTAAGAGCAAAGGGAGCACCGGGGGTTTAGCTCAGCGGCGTAAGAGCCTGCTTGGCAAACATGAGGTCGTGAGTTCAATCCCTGGCACCAAACAAACACAAAAAACCAAACCAAAACAAAACAGAACAAAGGGAGCAATGAAAGCTCTGTCGACCTCTCTTAAAAGAGACTAGCTGAGTGTGGTGGCACATGCCTGTAAACCTAGCACTCGGGAGGCTGAGGCAGGAGGATCACTGTGAGTTCAAAGCCAGCCTGAACTGCATAGAGAGACACTGTCTCAAAAAAACCAAACCAAACCAAACAAAAAAACCCAACCCCCCAAAAAAAGAATTAATAAATGACCAGTCAAAATCTGAAGATGGTAGTATATGTCTGCACTCCTAGCTACTATTAGGAAGGCTCAGGCAGGAGGATCACAAATTTGAGGTCAGCCTCGACAACTTAGTGAGATTCTGTTTCAAAATTTAAAAAAAGAGGTTTAGAATATAGCTCAGTTTGCCTTGGGTCCAACCTCCAGTATTACAAAACACTCACATGTGCAGAATAGAAGATGACCAGAGGCCGAATGAATGGAAGCAAGGAAACCAAGGAACACGTTCCATGTCTTACGTGCATATGTCTATTGCCAAGGTTCTATGCCACTTGCCTCCTTGGCTATATTCTTCTCTTTTTTAAAAGAGGTACTGGGGACTGATGCCAGGGTCTCCACACTGAGCTACATTCCCCAGTCCTTTTCCATTTTGAGACAGGGACTGGCTAAGTTGCCCAGGTTGAGCTCAAACTTGCACTCTTCCTGCTTCAGCCTCCCAGTATGCTGGTATTACAAGTGTGAAGGATCATGCCTGGCTCACCACATTCCTACTGGGAGGCTTCAATCCAAAGATCTGGTACTATGTAGTGGTTAGGGGCATGGGCTGTGGACTCAAATCCCTGCTTTGTCATTTACTTCTCTTCCTGGGCTAATGACATCAACTCTCTTCTGCCTTGATTCCTTCATTTATAAAACAGGGATAGAAAAATCACCTAGCTCCCAGAGCTAGGTGCTTACTAGCATGATATCTGCTATCCACAAGCTCAATACACAGCTCTCTCCAAGGCTTTCAGAGACAGAAAACCCTGCCTTTTTTTAAGGATCTGGGGGACCCTGGAGGCCTAATGACCCCTCAGCTCTATTTGTATCACAGCACTCAGTTTATTCACACCTGCCCCAGGCACTAGAATCTCCTCGAGTCTCTGTGACAGGCCAGGGCACCAACCATGGCAGGTACTTGTCTCACTTACCTTTTACTGTGACCTGGGCTGTGGCCTCAATCATGCCCAGTGAGGAGATGGCCACACAGGTGTAGTTAGCAGAGCGCATGACATTGTTGAGCTCCAGTACATTGCGGCCAACTGGCATTTCGTCCTCCTTGGTGAGCTCCTCAGCTCCCATCATCCACTTCACATAGGGCATGGGTGCACCCACTGCAACACATGTCAGGTTCACACTGCCACCTGGCATCACCTCCTGGCTGCTGGGAGGGATGGAGAAACGAGGAGCCACACGGCGCACTGTGAAAGGAGGGAAAGAGGTACTCACAGGCGAGGCAGGACACGAGGGTAGACAGAAGGGCAGGGGCCCCTCATCCAAGAAGCCCCTCTGTCAGAGCCCAGCCCAGGCTTAGAAATAGGAGGGACGGCATCCCTGGACCCTTTTTCTCCCACCCCATTTTGGGCTAGAAGCAGCCCCTGTATTCAGCTCTCATAACCAAGCTCCCATTTTACATCCTAGGTAAATGAGGCCCAGAAAGGTCCATGAATATACACGGACATAATGCAGATCCAGGCCTGGTCAGGACTACAACTCAAGCTGCCCTCCAGTGACAGCCCCTGCTTGCCCCTGTCCTAACTCCCCATGTGTCTCCAGAGGGGCTCACTGGAGTGCCTAGGACAAGGGTCCTCAGAGTATGGCTGGGGTGGGCAGCATGTCAGTCTGGGAGTGACAGAGCCACCTTCTCTGGAGTCACTGCATCAACCTTCATACCATGGCCCAAAGGAATGCTCAGCCATGCTCAAGGGACAACTTGGTGACCCAGGAGTAGAGGCTGCCTCTTAGGAGGGCTGGGCCTGGGCCAGGGCCAGGGCCAGGGCCAGGGCCAGGGTTGAAGTGGGCCAGGATGTGGTCCACAGGCAGGATGGGCATGATGATGGCAATAACATGATGAGGATGCCGAACAGACGGCTTTCTGTGCTAGTGAACAGGGTCTCAAGGGGAAGGGTGGCTGTGCTTGGCCACAACCTCCAGCCTTGGACTCCCCCGACCAGAAGCTGTTCTGAGCTTCTCAAGGTGCAACTTAAAACTACCCCATGAGGTTGCAAGCTTGGTACAGACATTCACCAGGGCATGCAGAGATTGGGAAGCCACATGCAGCCATGCAGGCATGCAGACCAGTCATGTGGTGGTGGACAGAAGCTTGGGTATGTCCTACATGAGCATCCTTATGTACTGGAGAAGACAGGGAGCGAGGCTAAGTGACCCAATGACACCATTGATAGTACTGGTTGCTAAGCCCAGGCATGCAGAGCACCCATGGTACCACATCAGGAGTACCTTGTGCAGTCGCAGATTACAGAATCAGGGCTGGAAACAACTAGAAAGACCACTGGCTCAGGGATCAAACTAATGCCCAGAGTAGACACACTCAGCAAATCATCCAGGCCTCTCAGTGCTGTATCTTTTAAGTCTCTTTATTTCTCTACAAATACATGGGTAATGGCCACCACCATCACTCCCTGAGTACCTGTAGGGGGTACTTCATTGGTCTTCCTGCCTTATTCTGCCCACTCCCCTAGTTCTCCATACACAGCACAGATTTGTCATTCCCCCAACTAGCAAGCCCCTGAATGGTTCCCCAGTGTTCCTCTACTGTATACAAAGCTTTGCTGAGCACTGGTTTCCACTCCTTCCACAGCGTGCCACACTGTGAGCCTCCTCCATATACAGCCACACCAGTAGCAGTCTTTTGAGCAAGCCATGATGACTGGCTCACTGCACTGGATCTGAACCTCTGAGCTCACAGGGAGAGCAGTGTCTTGTGGATGTCCAGAGTTCTGCTTTCTCCCAGAACCACTCCCTTTTCTCTTCTATTCTTTTGCTGGGTATCAAACCCGGGGCCTTACACATGCTAAGCAAGTGCTCTACTGCTAAGCTACAGCCCCAGACCTAGCCTCATTTTCTTTACAAAGAGCACTTTTCCTCCATTCTCAGGACATGGGGTATGTGGCCCAGAGCAGGCTAACAAGAACCGATTTGGGGCCATTTGTACAAACTATCAGAAAAGTGACTTACTCTTACAATGGGGTAGCCAAGCTTAGAAAGACTGGGACCACCTCTCCCAACACATAGGAGAACCTGCTCAAGAACAAAGAAGTCACCAGCCAAAAGCACAGCTTGGAAACAAAGACAGGCGAACACCTGATGAAATACCTGGCTCTGGCCCTGGCCCCACATCAAATCTATTTCTACAGTTTTTAGTTTTGTAACATGAGACACTTGTTCCGCTATGCTAGTTTAAGAGGGTTGCTGTCATCTGGCCTAATGCTGAGAGTCCACACTGACAGTAATAGCATGCCACAGACCCAGCAGCTCTCACTGCAGAGAATAGATGGAGCCTAACTGGCAACCAACAGTCCCCTTCTAGCACCTTTTTAACCTGGCACAAGGTAAGGTCAGGAAGCACCACAGCTGTTACCAGACTGGGATGCAGGCACTCTTTGGCTCCAGCGCTGGACTTATGGGGCAGGTACTGAGAGGTGAGGCACAGGCGGATAGCGTTCTAGCACAGCAGAGCAGCCACTACTGGCCAATTCTCTGTCCTCCCCACTAGTGGCTGCCCCATTTCCTCTTGGCCAAGGGGCAGGAGAACAGGTTCAAGAGGAAACCACACTTGAGTATTACTATGTGGGAGGGTTCTCACACCATCACCTCCTAATTATAGGTAAGAAAATAGACTTAACCCTAATATAGAAAATGGCATGCCCATTTTCCTATTCATAGTATTAGTAGGTCTATGTTGTCAATAATGCACCCTTCAGAGGCCTGGCTGATAAAAGAGACCCAAGAGGCTATGGGGAAAAGCTTTGGGGTTACCTAAGACTGGGAGAAGATGCAGCTCCAGCTGGTGCATGGAAGGAACTTTAGCAGCCTGTGCCCAGGGAAAAGTCATAACTCTAGTCAATGGAAGAATCCTGAGGCTACATCAGGTCCCTTGATGCCAGAACCAACAGCCCAATGAAGGAAATAGATTCTTGCCTAATAAACCTTAGGGTCAAAGCTAAGCAGCTCAGAAATGTGACTGTACTTTACCCCCAGAGAGCTGCTGGAGGACAGGATCCTCAGGTCCCATTACAGACCTTGTGGATCTGCCCTGGAAATCATACCAATCTCCTGAGCTACTCCTTCAAAAGCATCTGATTCTAGCCAGTGTCAGTAAATTGAGGCCCCAAGGGAACTGACAGTAAGAATGGTTTTGCTTTTACATTTCTCTCCTGGATGTTGGTGGCACAGAGGAATCCAGGGGCTGGGGCTCAATGTCAGGTCAGATGTGACCTTTAAGGTCATCGCACCATGAAAGGATCTCAGCCTCAGAGGTCCTCAGATGTAGCACCTTCATCTTGCACAAGGACACAGAGTTCCGGACATAGACAAAAAAAATCCTGGAGTGCAGTTTCCTGCAGCTCATACACATCTTCCCCGTGGGCTGGGGGAGGTTAGCATGTATATAGAGAAAAGGTAGGGGAAAAACAGGTGAGAGACAAGCTCCTAGTATCCCCAGTATGATGGGGCCCCACAACAACAGCCAGGACTGATGGGTACCTCACTGCAGCAGCCCCACCACCTCCTCTTGCTGTCACAAATGCAAGGCCTCCAAAAGGAGCAGGACTCACTCTGGACTTAGTCTACTGACAGAACCAACAGCGAGGAAGTAAAAACTGGAGCTGGGAAAAACACATTTAAGGTCTAATCTCAGGCTCCACCAATGCCGGTGTATTACCGTTCCCCGTGCATCCTTCATGCTGACATTTTATACACAATTTCCAAAACAGGGCCCTGCCATTTCTGGATTATATTTCAGCTGTAACTTTTAAGTCTAATTATTTGCACTGACAACCCCCTATAATAGGGCGGTGCGGCGCCCAGAGGCATCAGCATTCAGCGGAGTGACAGCCTAATCGCAGGGGGAGGCAGCCCCGCAATCTGCATTCACTCGCGGAAATTTCTCTGATGAAAATAACACAACATTAAGTAGGGGATAAGGGGCAGGATACACTGTATCAAGATAAAATAACTCTTTAATAAATAACCTTGTGGCTGCTGCAGAGCAGTAATTAAATGCTGGCGCACCCAGTACACAGTTTTAAGTAAAGCTGGAAAAATGTAAGATGCAATTATCAGCGCCAAACAAATTACCAGCCCAGCAAATCCCTCTGGAATATTTAGAAACTCATTCCTCCTTCCCGTTAAATATTTGTGCATGTGCTTATTTCTGGTGGGACCATATAGGGTGGGGGTGGAGGAGTGGGTTAAGGGAAGGAACAAAAGATCCAGAGGATGTGTGAAGGGGTGGAGGGGGAGTGGTTGCGGGCTGGGCTGTCTGCTCATTACCGTTTTCTGAACACCCAGGCAGATCCGCTTGGTCAGCGAAATGGTGTAACCAAAATGCCCCAGAGCTCAGAAGTGCATATGGATGGATGCTTGGGGCTGATATCTGAGCCCTGTCTGCAGCCCTTCTTTCCAAGGCGCCCTCTCTCCTACGGAGAAAACTCAAACCACAGCACATGATGCAGAGGGGACCAGGTGGCTTGGGTCTGTTTCCTGTGGCTCAGGCTGTCCTCTGCTTCAGCTTTGAACCCTCAAAGCCCAGTAGCAGGACAGTCTCCTTTGATACCTCACACCATGTGACACAGAATGACGGCCAGCCCAGCATTGGGGTGGGGGTGGGTGGCTGAAAACAGCTCCAACCTGATGGTTCTGGACCTGGCTTGGGGTAAAACTCCAGGAGACCCTCCCAGCTGAGGTTGAGCCAGGAGCCACTTTGAGGCTCCCACACATCCTCGTTAGGTCATGCTGATTGTTAGGTCACTCCAGGTTTATGTAACTTGGGTTTGAACACTCAGTGCCAGCATCAAGCTGAGGGCACTCCACCCACAGATAGACTGGGACTGGGCAAGAGGCTCAGACAGAGGGACCTGGGCAGGTGGGATGATACGAATTTGGATGTGAGAAAAGACAGTGGAGGAACTTTCTCAAGGAACCAAGAAGATGTCATTTGCCCTGAAGCATGGACACAAACTCCCCAAGGCCGACCAGGACTGGCCTAGACTTCACACTGTCCCTCCCTGGACTGCCTCTTCAAGCCTCAGGGAGGGTTCTGGAGGGCTTGAGACACTGTAGAACTTCTGTCCCAAAGACTTAGGACTTGTGAAGGACACAGTGGACAGGGCAAGGGCATGCATGCACTGGGATGTAAGGAACAGCCTACACTGTATGAGCCTCTTCCTTTTATTTCCTCATAGTTTGGTTTCACTTAGGCAAACATAGCCTCTATTTACGTGGGAGATTGTGGAAGGCCCCCCAGGCACATGTCTAGCACTACAGCTCTCACGGCTCCCTCTGAACCTAACTCCCCCAACCACTCCTAAGCACCACCCAAGGCAAACAGCTAGCTCAGCCCAGGGACAGAGGAAGGGTACAAGCTTATGCCATGCAACTTGCCAGCCCTACCATTCCAGCAGAGAATCCCTGCTAAGGGGACATGCAGACACGTGGTGCATCGGGGAAGCAAGCAGCAGAAGCATGCAGGGCAGAGGGCCTGCCCACCCATCCCAGGTCCTGCCTGCCTGCCAGCTGGCCCAGCAATGACAAACAGAGGCTGACGAGCGGGCAGGCATAGCTGGAGAGAGCCTGAGGGAGTTGACCAAGCCCGCTGGTCCCTACTGATGGGTACATCCCATCAACGGGCGAACTGTAGATGGGTAAGAAGTGAAAAGGACCAACCTTCTCGCTGATCTGATAGATGAGAGTTTGGGTTGATGGCAGAGTGCGATGAGGATGAGGAGGGAATAAAAAAAAGACAAGGAGAAACACAGAGAGAGTAAAAACAGGCCAACCTTCATCTGCCCACACAGCACGGAGACGAGACAAGACTCCTGTGCCCCTCGCACACACACGTGCACACGGTGCACATGGACCATGCCACTCACAAAAGACTCAGGACTCATGAAGGACACAGTGAACAGGGGAAGGGCCCACCGGCATGTGCCAGGGACGCTGAGGGCAGGACCAGGAGAGGTAGAAATGGAGCACAGGCCAGTCTCCATGCCTCACACACACTCCACGGCTCTGACAGGCCCAGTGAACTGGGCTCTGGAGTCAGGGCACACCCACCCAATACACGAGCCACTAGAACCCCACCACCTTGGGGAAGCCCCCCACTGCATAACATCAGTGCAAGGAATGCATTTGGGCACCTATGGGGAAAAAACGGGAGAGGTGCTGCCCCTATTTTAGAACATTGTGGCCTGGCAGTCAGGTCCCTGAGACAATGGGAAGGCTGATGGGCCTGGTGCAGGTAGACCACGCTCTGTGCAGGGTGGAACTATGCCCTGCCCTGGACAGCTGCACGCCGAGACCTGGAGAAGAAAGTCACTGTGGATGGAAGGAGAGAATGAGTCACTCAGGGAGTCAGCTGGTGACAGAGAAAAAAGCTGGTCCACCCAGCAAGCCTGGGCCTGCTAGACTGTGGGTGGAGCTGCAGGCAACTGTGAACAAAATCAGACGCAACTGCATGATACATTCCACCCCAGCACCATCCCAATGGCAGCCAGGGCAAGCGACTTGCAGGTACTTCCTGTGCCTGACATTATGCCACGAGTTTTACACACATAGTCTCATACTGTTGCAACCACACAGTCTCAGAAAGGCAGTGGAGTCCTAAGAATCTGGGGGACACAACAAACATGTGAAGCAAACACAAAACCAAATCTGAGTGGGAGACAAGTCTGGCAGGCCAATGGATGCCGAGGGAGAAGAGTCAGAGACAGATGGTGACAAAAGCCAGCAGGAAGCTGTCAATTCAGAGCATTGGGTCTCAACTGGGCCGACTTCCCCCTGGATGGCATGTTGCAATGTTGGGAGACAGTTTGGGGTATCTAGGTTGGTTTGACTAGAGAGTGCTACAATTGTCTAGCTGGCCAGGGACAGTACAAAACCTAGAAAAGCATTCCCCTACCCAAAGGTCCACAGTGCTGAGGACGTGAAACCAGGCATTGGAATACACACCAATCAGGACGTGGAAGCTTGGGCCCTAAGAGAGCTTTCCTGCTATGGAAAGAAGCCTCAAAGCCACTGTACAGGGGCACAGGTAGGGCACAGGCCAGCAGGCAGGCTGGCACTGGGGACCTTCTCATGGCTGTCCACCCACCTATGGAGTTCAGAATACAGAGCTCATAGCCAGCATGATGCAGGCTGTCCCAGGGGAGCTGGGGTTGAAGGCAATGGGTTTTTGAGGCACAAGATGAGGAGGGGCAGGGATACCAGGGGCAAGGGTCCCAGGCAGCAGGGCTTTTCAGATGTTCAGAGTATCTGGCAAGTCAGGAGGGCTCTTTAGGGCCTACTGGGCAGGTTGTTCTTGACAAAGCAGGGTAGGTATTAATCCAGATAGGGTCTGGACATGGAGCAGGCCCTGGGGACAGAGGATTGGGAGTGTTCTTAAATATCAACACAGGGAAGAGGGGTGCACATGGGAGAAAAGCAAGAGCCAGGTTGGTGGTTTTAGCATTCCTGGCCAGAGGGGTTGAAACTAAAGCAACTCCCACACTCAAGTCTTGGGAGTGGAGCCACGAAGGTGAATTCACACCTGTGGGGTGGGGAGATGGGTTATACCAGGAGCTAGGCAGGGCTCTGCCCGAGTCCACTGGGTATAGACAGTAGGAGCCCCATAGACAGGACTGCTCTGAGAGAGTTAAGACTTCCCAGGTCAGCACTTGAGCTGCCAGCTCAGTCCATCTCCAAAAAGAACCTCACTGCCCCACCTCTGTGGCTGAGGCCAGCATAACAGTAGTTCCAATAAGAGGATGACAACATAGGGTCCATTGGCCTTGGGTCTGGACTGTGTCCTGTCTTAGTATTCTGTCCAGCAGCCTACCACAAGAGACATGCCATATGGTCATCCCTACACAACTTGCAAGAGGGCCCCTTGTCTCTGTGGCCACATGCAGACAGGGCTTCTTTGCTGGGGCCAAGGACCTTCACACTTTTGATTCTGCAGTCTTTTGGAAATGTAACTAGGTGGAAAAGACATACACTCATGATGCTTGGGATAGGAGGCAGCTGGTTTCTGAGAAAAGGTCTTTCTAGTTGCTAATTTTCTTTTTTAAATCAGTCAGTCAATCTATCTATCTGGGTCTTGCTATGCAATTCAGGCTAGCTGTGGACTCATTATGTACCCTAGCCTGGCTTCAAACTCAGAGCAATACTCCTGTCTCAGCTTCCCAAGTGCTGGGATTATAGATTTGCATTGCCCCGCCTGGCTTCCAGCTGCTAATCTCTCAGATGGGGCTCATTAGTCCCTGATGCCTGTCAGAAACTTAACCTAGATCAGTGAACAGTAAAGGTTATACTGTTTACAACAACATCCCTCTGGGCCATCCTGGGAGGTTCTGGGGCTCCTGGCTTCTCTCCCTCTGATGCTGTCAACCCAACTAAGCCTTCAGAAGCAGGATACCTGTCTGTCTCAAAGTGGGCAGTGGAGACTTCTCACCCCACACCAGCTCCCATGAATTCTTCCCTTGTCTCTGAGATAGTTTGCTCATTACAGATCTTCTGCAGCTGATGAATCACCAAGCGGTCTCTCCAGAATGACCCTGTGCCAGACATGCAGCAGACTCAAGAAGTATATGCTGGCTGACAGCCTGATTTTCTCTGTCCTCAGAAAGCAAGTCTGACCAATGGCCCCTAAGAGTAGCAGGCCACTGCCCTCACCCTACCTCTGCACACTGCAGGGACAGTTAGTGACCTCCTTAGTATGAAGCTGAACTATGCACTTAGGTGATGAAATTATCACTGCAAAGAGGCTGAATCTCCTTCCCTTCTGAACACTCTGAGTAGGAATGGCTTAACTTTTAATGACATACATAGATATAGGAGGGCTGAGGGACAGTGGGGGAAGCAAGGGTTTCTAGAACCCCTTCTGGGCATGACACACATCAGACCCATTATGTTCTCTGGAAGGGACAAAGGGTGGTCAGTTTTGGTCATCTATGGGCTAAGAGGACCCTTCTAGTGAGTGAAAAACCACATGACCCACTTAATCTCAACGAAGAACACGAGAACACATTAGGTGTTCACCCAAGGCAATGTACCCAAAAGGACTCACAGGTGCTTCGGCCTCACTCTGACACCAGGGTGCTTGGGCTGGTGATAAAGAGTATAGCAGCCTCCTCCAGAAAGGTCCTAAGATGCAGGTTTGCTGGTCCCATGCCTGAGGCCTAACAGCCCTAAAGCCCAGAGCCTTGCTGGAATAGATGGGAGGAAAGCAAGGCCAGGTGTGCATGTTTCACAAAGTCACACACACACACACACACACACACACACCCAGAAACAACTGCTTGGAGCTGGGTGTGGTGGCTCACCCCTGTAATCCCAGCTCTCAGGAGGCTGAGGCAGGAGGATCTTGCAAGTTTGAAACCAGCCTGGGCTACAAAGTGGGCTCAAGGCCAGCCTGAACTGCATAGTGAGACCCTGTCTCCAAAAGCCAAAAAAAAAAAAGAAAAGAAAAGAAACAACTGCTTGGAAGGCTCTAGAAATTTCACAGGGCTCCAGGACCGTGCATCAAGGACCTGCAAGAGATATGAATGTTCCCCAGAGGGACTGTTTCCCCAACAAGCTTGCAGGGAAGGAAGGCAAACAGTGGTGGACTCAAGGAGCTTGCCCAGGGGAGCTGCTGCTGCTGCTGCTGTAGAAAGAAGCAGGAAGGAGATTGGGCCCATAGCAGTCCCTCGAGCGTCTGCACCAATGGCTCCAGACAGTGTGCCTGGCAGGTGCAGCTCAGCTCCACGGTGACAGAGGCCAGGCAATGCCAAATCCTTACCTCGCACATACAGGTTCGCGGGGGCCGAGTAGCGTGTGCCTGCTGAGTTGGTTGCTACACACTCGTACTTGCCTTGATCTGACTCCTCACTGCTCTCAATCTGCAAGGCACCTATGGGGATACAAAGGGAGAGGTCAGCCATGGTCCACGTTGAGTGTGGCCTGGAGCATGGGGATCTTGACAGCATCTGTAGCTTTTGTGGAACAGATGTTGCAGCTCACCTGGGTCACACCCTGGCAACTGTGATTCTTCCAAGTTCTCCCTGATGAGCCCAGTGGCATCCAGACAGGAGCCAAGGACTGTGCTTCTGAGCATTATCTCCTCTACCCCTTCACCAGGGACTGCACCCCACTCCCAGCTCCCCTGAGTGTCAGTCCTGCTCCCACCAGTTCTGGATTCTGCTTGCCAGGGATCATCCTGTCTATGCTCCTGGCAACAATCCTTCCAGGCAACTTGGGAGCCAGGTGTGGGAGAGGCCTACAGTCCTGCCAGCTAGCAAGTAGTGTCCTCCTGGGGTGAGTGTCTGCCACTTTCCAGGAAGGAAGGGGTTGGCCTGGGGGCCTGATGCTCCTGACTCTCCTCCCTCCTCCCACTCTACCCCAAGTATACTGCCAGCCCCACCCATTCCTGCTCCTCTCAGCCTAGTCCTGCTAATGCTAAAGTGCTTCGACCCACCACGGCTCCTGCATAATTCAGGAGGCTAATGGAGGATGGAGCTCCTGCTTGGGGCAGCACCCTGAGGGGCTGCTCTGGCCACAGAGAGACAGACAGGAGCCAAGATGTGATGGGGGAGGGCCAGCTAAAAAGGACCCTTCCAGAAGGAGGTCGAAATTTGAGCTTGGGGGCTGTGGGCTGGTCCAGGTGAAGAAGTCTAAGGTGGAGGACCAGTGTGGCAGGTAAAACCACTTGCCTTGGCCAGCCCCAGACCCAGCAATTAACTCAAAAAACAACCTCCCAACAAAACAAAACCCTGAAAACACACCAGGCAAGCTATCTGTAACAGTAAAACCTATAGGGCATAAGCAACTTGCCCCTTCCTGGAATAATCTGACAGACAATTACACCCACACAGGACAGTCCAATGGACAGTTAACCTCCACAGGACAAAATCCGACAGAAACTACTTCTTGCACAGAACAGCCAGACTGACCCTAACAGCCCTAAACTCCTGCCTCAGGGCCCTGGCTGCTCACTGATGATCACACCCACACAGGACAGACAGAACCTGCCAGGCCCCACCTAGTAACTGTGCAGGAGCCCCAGAACAGTTCCACACCATGTGCTCCCAGCCCAGGCCCAAAGGGAAGAGTACTATGGGCCCAAGTTCTACCCCCTTCATAGTCTAACATCCTCTTCTGCCACATAGACAGGAACTGGGGATGTGGGAAGACGATGATGTCACCTGTGCAGGCCAAGGGGATAGCCAGCCCTCCCTGGTAGTATGAGGGAGGATCAGAGCCCAATAAACAGACCAAACACCATCTCCTGAAAGAACAGTTCTGATGGACACCTAGCAGGTCATGTTTATGGGATGGATGGACACTACTACAGAAAATATTCATTCAAGCAGGAAAGGGTCAGTCCCTGGATGATGAGGGGCCCTAGGGTCAGCTCATCAGGGGTTCAAGGTAAGGCTGGTACCACAGTCTGGGAGCAGGAAGTGGTACTCAAGTAGAACCCTGCCCATGGGAGGACCAGAATTAAAAACCGAGACTGGTCAGGAGACCCAACATAGAGTCTGTGTGTATCTGCATACAGAAACCCCAAACCTGGTATAACACCAAGATCTAGCAGAAGGGGATGCAGTTAACCTGTACTGAGTGGATGTGCAGGGAGACCCAGAGCAATAAGGTTGGGGGATTTAAGGGGTACAGGGTGAAATCCTGACCTCCAGACGATGGACAAGATGCCACACAGGGACAAAACTGCTTTTCCCAACTTCCACCCCCGAGTACCCTCGTTTTGAATTCCGAGGGCCTAAATGTGCCCACAAACACTGAGGAATATGTGAGGAGAAAATGACGGGATAAAAATGGAAGCCACCATGTTACAGGGTATCTGCTGTATAGCAGCCACTGTTCACATCTTCATTCTGTCTTCTTAATTTTCATGGCCTTGAGTGCACCTGGCCTTGTCCTCAACTCAGAGGAAGAAACAGACTTCTGAGAGTTGGTCAATTTTTGAAGGTCATACAAGTGATGAATTAGACTTAAACCCAAATCTTTTTGAGATTGTTGACAGGCCTGGGTTGGAACTTACACCTCTTCTGCTTCAGCCTTCCAGAGTGCTGAGTTTATATATAGGTGTATACCACCACACCTAGCTTTTTATCTGTTTTTCAAGATAGGGTCCCACTATGTATGCCAGGCCAGCCTTGAACTTGCAGTCCTCCTGTTTCAGTCTCCCCAAGGGCTGGTATTGTAGGTGTACATCATCAAGGCTGGCTTGATAGTCTGTTTTTTAATCACCAGGTTACAGGGCCCTACTGCATGAAGGTCATGTGGCAGGATTCCAAGCTGATATGTCTGAGTCTATTTCCATGTTGTCACCCAGCATCTAAAATCTTGAGCACCGGACATTCTTCCTAGTTCTTGCTGGGCTGAAGGGATTTGCAGAACAATTCTCACTTTACTATAGGATCAAGATATTAAACGACAAGTCAAAGAATACTTAAGGACCCTAAGAAAAAGGAGGCTCTCAAGGGGAAGGTGAGGTGTGGTTGTGTTTCCCATCCATGGTCAGCCTTAGGACAGGCTGGGCTTCATTCCTAAGGGGGTGGTGTGGAAGGCCCAGCAGCATGGCCTGCTATCCAGGGGGACTCAGCTAGCATTTCCACAAGTCAGACTTGCAATGGATGATTCCACAGGAGGGAATGACTGAGAGTGGCGGTGTGTGGTGTTGAGGTGTCAGGGCTGGAGTTGGAAATGGAAAGGCTGGAGAGGTCAGATGGGGATGGGGAGGTGACGGACTGGACGGGATGGAGTGGAGGTGACGGCAGTGGTGTGGTGTGGCGAGATGCACGGACAGCATTCTTACCTCTGATTGGTGAACCACCTGGTGAGGTAATTTGAATGCAAATAAGATCAGAGAGAAGCATTAGTACAAAAGGAAGGAAAGCCACATAAAGCCAAATCAGATAAAATAAAACACGAGAAAAGGCCTTAAATATATGGAGAACTTGAGGCCTGAATTCAGCCCACGCAGTGATGTGTGAGCAAGCACCAGGCTGGGCCAGGTGAGTGTGGGTGAAGTTGTGCCCCCTGGGTCACAGACACTGCTGAGGTGGAAAGATCTGGTGGGTCTGGAGGGGATGGAGTCAGGAAGGTAAGTCAGGGCTCCTGCAGCCCTGATCAGCTGGGCCAGTGGAGGGGAAGGGGAAGAAAAGAGGTAGTAAACCCACCCTGCAGTCCACCCAAATCCCATGGTGGTAGGGGTGAGATTACAGAGCACTTACCAAAAACAAAACCAAGGCATTAAGCAGGCAGGAAGAAGAGTTAAAGAAGGGAGTGTTCCCACAAGGCTACCACCAGGTCAGGCCTCCCACAGACAGACCAGCCAGCCCTAGCAGCTGTCAGTAGAGGCAGGAGGACTGTCTGCTCACAAGTCAGTGGCACACTCCCCACAATGCCACCCAGCCCTGTTAAAGAGGAATAGGCTACTGAACTACTCTAGCCTGATTGGCAAACCAGCAGACAACGGGGCCAGGAACTTGCCCTCCAAGCCCAGGTCTACTGTGTTCCCTTTCCAACATGTGCCCCGAGGCTCGTCCTTAAGCCCCCTTCAACAACTGCCTTACCCAGAGGATAAGGAACTGGTGGGCAGAGCAGGTCCAGCTCTATCTACCGTGCCCCCTTCCTACCCACCTTTGGAGGATGAGGAGTGTCAAAGACACATACTGATCAATGACTCACTGAACTTGACAATAGCTTCCTGGAAGAATATTCATCTCTATGAACAATGGAGGAAACACAGGCTGAGAAACAGTAAGTGGCCTGCCCGAAGCCCAAGTACACATAGCCACTGAGGTGACAGATATGACCAGTCCATCTAGTGCACAGCCTCCCACTGCAGAGGGCTGCTCTCCTCTGGGGACACAGGCACGCAAGGAGATTCATTATAGGGATTTTCCAAGTGCAGCCCAGGTGTGCAGCACCTTTCAGGGAGCCTATCGAGTCACTTCTACTTCCATAATACCGAGAGAGCATGGCTACATAATGTGTGATACCATAATAAACCGAATGTAGCTCCTGACATGTGGGTTCAGCTGCCTTCTTATTAAGCCCCATAATAAAGATTTGTGAAAGTGTGAAACAATAAGAGTTTTCTCACTAAATGTTTTTGTTTTAGAAAATGTAATTATTTTTCACTTAAAAATGATCTTAACATGGCTGGGGATTTAGCTCAGTGGCATAAGTGCTTGCCTGGCAAATGCAAGGTCGCGAGTTTAATCCCTGGTACAAAAAAAAAAAAAAAAAAGTTAACATGTAATAGATTTTTAGATTAGTAAATATGTAAAATCTTAATATGTAACCTACTACCCATTGGTAGTTATAATCCACACAAACAAAAGCTCCTTGAGGTCCCTCAAGTGTCACAACTGAGGGCAGGGATGCTGGAGAATGTCTAGGACTGGACTTCCCAGGCCCCAGCCTTAGCTCTTCTGACCTCACAGAAGGGCCATATCCCCACCAAACTTGCACTTCACAAGACCAGTGACAGCCTTCTCCAAAGGGAAAGCAGGAGTTAGCCTCCCAGGGGTACACTCATGCCTGAACTAAGGGCCAAAGAGAAACCATGACCACTCGCTACCAGCACAGTGGCAGACACAGTCAAAGGGACAGTGTGGAGAGGAAGAGCTCTCCTAGGTACAGCTGGGAACCACCAGCAAAATGAGGAGCTTAGCACCCTCTACAGCACTATGTTATGCTGCCTTGTGGACCATTTGAATTTGGGACCTTGGTTTGGGACCAGGGGGCCTCCGTCAGCCTGATGCTGCCCTCTCTCTCTTCTCAGTTCACTGGGTCTCAGTCCAGGTGTGCTGGGGATATGAAGAGATGACTCTCTGAGGCAGCCTCTGGACAGAGCTGGGCTGCCCCCATGGTGCTGGGTGTGTGGGAGCATAGGAAGTCTCCTCCAGGCCCTAACCAGACTTGGCTGAGCTTGTAGGCTAATACCTCTTGGGACCCAACAGTGACCTTGAGCTCCACTGAAATAAGATGGAGGCAGCTGTGACAATGTCAGCTCATGACTCCATCACTGTTCTCGCCAAGCTTGTGCTTGTTCCCCTTGGGCCCAACCAAGGTCCCAAACTCAAATGGTCCACAAGGCAGCATATCATAGTGTTGTAGTGGGGATAGAGCCTGCCAGGCATAGTTCATGCTGGGTGGTGCATATTGCCAGCTGCCTCTTCTGTGCAGCTCTTGGTCTGCAGGCAATACCCCAGTTAGACAAACTGTGGCCCAGGTCAGAGACATTGGAGGAATTCTGGGTACTGTTCAGCAGAGACCTGAGGTCTAGACAGAAGTGTAGGGCCTTGGAACACTCATGGGATCCAATTACCCCTCTAGCCCCAGGATGACCTCACAGAGGAACTCCTAGGCCTAAGTCTTCATGTGTGACCAGGCGACTCTCTCAGCTCAGCTGTGAAGTGGGCAGGATAATCACAGCCTGTCCTATTTCACAGAGTTGCAAGAGATTCAGCAGCAATAGAGGGAGAAAAAGCATTTTATAAACGGTTGGTGATGTAAAAATCGTGAAGAGCCTTGTAAATAGCCAAGTGCTCAGAATCTGGCCCACAAAGGGCAGTTCCTGTAAAATATTCACAGAATAGCTTCAGTACCCTTCTAAAGATAACAGGATAGGGGCAGCTGCTACTGGGATCAAGGATCACAGGCTAAGGTCAGGCAGGAACGGGACAGAGTGCTGTTTCTGCAGAGGAGAGTGAACTGAGGACCCTCAGGCATCATATGGCTCCATCCCAGGAGCTAGACTCTAGGACTCTTAGGTCACTGCTTCTATGAAGCAAGAAAGAGTATGTGTTAGTTTTCAGGGACAAGTCTCAAAGATCAAGTTTGGAAAATCATTCATTCAACAAAGGCCTCATGGAACAGTCAGTCCCAGGTCTTCCCTGCCAAGAGCACCCAGCCTAGGTGAGCAGAGCTGGAGTAGGTGGTGAGAAACCTGAAGGAGAAACCTGACGCTGAAAAGGGTGGAAGCCTTCAAGAATAGGACCAAGAAGGTGAGTGGAGGGTCAAGAGGTAGGCAAGCATAGGTCACTAAGGCTTGCTGTAAGTTGAGAGTGACAAGAGGGAGGAAGAGCACATGAGCTCCATCCAGAGTCCTTACCACAGGTCAGGCAGTAAAGTTATGCTAACTGCCACTGTCTCATTTTACGTAGCTTCCCCCAACTCCACCTTGTGCTGGAAACTGAACCCAGCGCTTCATACATGCCACGCAAGCGCTCACTTCTAAATACACCCAAAGCCCTCCTTCCTTCAAGATGACAAAACTAATACTCAAAGAAGTTAATTCATTTGAGACCACCAGCAAGTAAGGGTGTAGCTCATACCCGATGGGATTAGAGATGTGGGCAGGGGAAGATCAATAAGTGTGCTATATGCCCTGTCCAGGAGCACATATTTGACCATGCAGTCCAGGATCAAGAGTCTGCTACTGTGATTGTCAGAGCAGGGGAGGAACATGAGCTGAACATGCTGAGGACTGCTGGATGATGGGTTCTTAGCGAGAGCCTGGAGGCAAGTAAGGCATTTGTGTCTTGGAATAGGATGGAGGAAGTGGGAGAAGAGGGCACCAATTCAAGAGGTGTGTAACTGACACACTAAAGGGACTTGGTTCCTTACTTCAGTAGGAGTTGGGTGTCTCCCATATGTCAAGTTGGACAGCTGTCACTCATAGTGGTCAATGGGAGACAGACATGGCTATCTGGGAAGGAGGTCATTACACTTGCACTGGAAGGGTACATCAAAGGCAGGTTGACTTCTGAACATAGAACTTGGCCAAGATCTTAGGACCAGAGACACAAAAAGAGTTGCAGGAAAGAAGATGGCAGGGGGAGCTCTGGGAGTGGTGCACGGGCCTGCCCAAGTAGGGAGAAAGGCTGTGTCTGGGCAAAATGGGGCTCCCCACTCCTTGGCTAGAAGAGACTGCACTGAAGGGAAAGGGCATGTGGGGAGTGGGAGGGACAGAGCCCAGGGGAAAGTGTAAGGAGCTAGTCAAAAGGAGGGAGGGAGGTCAGCCACTGCTGACAGGGCAAGGAGGATGAGGCCTGAGCAGCATCTAGTGCAGTGTCAGGCAGGGAAGGAGTGGGATAGGGCCTGGTAAACAGCAAATACTACATAAATACATTTGATGGCCAAATGTTCAAGACTGAGTCTTCCCAGAAGAGCTGCCTACTAAATAGTTGACGCCAATTCCAGGGTGGAGACGGGTCTATAGGAAGGACCGTCTGGCTACATGGGGACCCTGCCTGGGGGACCTGTAAGGAAATACAGCTGAGCCTAGCTGACCTGAGCTGAGCTGAGCTGATCTGAGTTAGGCCAAACCAAGCCAATCTGAGACCAGCCGGCCGCTGTGTAGTGCTGGGCAGCAGCCACAAACACTGTCAGACCATTTCCTGCCTTGATTATGGCTGTTTTAATTAACTGCACTACAGTTGCCTCCATCTTGTTGAGTTTTAATTAAATTAAATGAGCTAACACTTTGTTGTCTGTCTCAGGCGGCCATGGCTGGGGCCGGAATCCTGCCTTGCTGGGTGGCTCATTTCTCCCACTTTTCCCTGAACACCAACCAAGAGGGTTTGTGTCCCACGAGAGTTGAAGTGGGGACTGGCACCCCAGGGAGTGGTGGGGTACTTCTGAAGCCAGCAGGCTCTAAAGGGTACAGTCACCCCCCCCCGCTTCAGGATTGACACCACAGCTGTCAGGCAACAGGGGCTCTGGCCATCCTGCTCAAGGCCCAACATCCCACAGCTGGCAGGGCTTCTGGAGCAAGGCCTATGCGTCCAGCCCGTGCTAGCGGCAGGTGCAGAATGCAGCCAAACTGATTCCAAGCTTCCTTCCCCGCCCACTCTGTTCCCATAAAAACTGAATCAATTTTCTTGGCGGGAGCCTCACAGGCAGATCGATCAACAGGGCGACACCTCCTGCCTGGTCACAACGGCATCCTTGCTCCCAGGGCTCCAAGCTGGCTCGACTGAGGCATCAGAAACAGGTGGCTCTGGTAGCTAAAGGACAGTAGCAAGTACCCATGGTTTTAGGCCCTGAGGTTCAACCTTTTGAAGTCTGACAAATTGGGCATTTTGGGCCTCTTTCCCTGGCTAGCCTGCCTTCTCAAGAAACAAAGAGAAGCATCAGCCAGGCCCTAGCTCTAGCCAGGCTACACAGCAAGTGGAGATTGTGTACTCACAGACACCTTGGCAGAGCCTGCCACGCTGCCTCATCACATGTGCTAGAAGTATTGGCTCAAAGTCTGCAGTCTGACAGAACCAAGAAAGCAAAGGCACAGCTGGCAAGGAACTCTTTACCACCGTGTCCTCTTTCCTAGAGCCAGGCAGGCCTGTAGCAAAACCCACCTTCCCTCCCCAGCTTTCTGCTCAGCCCCATGCACCCAGGCCCAAGAGGAAAGGCTGTGCTCTCTGGCAAGATGCCTTGCTGAAGTCCTCATGGTCCCCTGACCCCTGCCCTCTGCTCACCTGAACGCAGCTGTTTGATGCGGCCATTGCTTGTGGCAGGATCCACAGGAAGGAAGTCCTTGAACCAGGAGATCTCAGGGTCTGGATTTCCACCAGCTGCACATAGCATAGTGGCTGTGCGTGCCTTCTCCACCACCTTCAGCTGAGGCCCCATGTCAATGGATGGGAAGCCAGGCGGCAGCTGCTCTTCTGCAGACAAAGAGCAGTGTATACATTAGGCCTGGCCCTGCCTGCCCTCAGGATCTCTCTGTGGGCAGCTTCCCCGACTCCCAGGCTAGCTGGGACCATAGGACCCTTCTCTCCCCAACCACTACCTTCTAAGCATGAGGCCTACCCTAATGTGAGCATTCAGGGTCCTAAGTCCTTTTCGGCGGAGCCAGATGCTACAATTGGGCCCATTCTTGCCCCATCACAGAGTTTTCAAGTTTAAGAAGCAACCTCTCAGACTGAAGGCATCAGCACTTTTCTCTCTAGGACCTGCGAAGGAGGAGGATCAATGCTCTGCTGGCTGCAGCAGAAAGTGTTGCATAAATGCCAGGCCGTGGGGGTGGGAGTCACATAGCATCAATGGCCATACAGTCCTAGCCAAGGCCAGCCCACATGGTGTTCCTCTTCTGCCTGCATCCCCTTCAGCTCCACTGCATGGCAGAGCCCCAGGTCACTGCACCTGCACCTCAGATCCTACCCATGACCCCTTCTAACTCTGATTCTACCCAACATGTTTTCCACTACAGCCTTGACCTTTATCTTTCTTGTACTCAGTCCTGACCCTGGGCACCAAGTTGGGCCTGGTAATCATGTCTGAGCATGAGTAGGCTAAGATATAGAAGTTCTGCCAGGCGTGGTGGTACATGTATGTAATCCTGGCACTCTGGAGGCTGAGGCAGGAGGATCATTGCAAGTTTGAGACCAGCCTGGACTATGAAGTGAGCTCAAGGCCAGCCTGAACTGCATAGTGAAATTCTGTTTCAAAAAGACCAAAAAACCCAAAACAAAACAAAACAAAACAAAACATCTACAAAGACACTGAATGTTGGTGAGGGGAGGCAAAACTCTTTTCTGGCCCCTTCTCCCAGCTTTCTAGGGAGAAGTCATTTGCATGGAACCAACAGGAATGGCTATCAGCAGTAAAACCCACTTGCACCATATCCAGGCTCCTACAGCAGCCCTACCAGGTTGGGAAGACAAGGTTGCCCACATCTCTGACCCTAGAAGCAATGAACTGGGAGGATGGGCCCTGGACCAGTTAGACCAAGCAGGACTTTTCTTCTGTACCACTATCTCGAGAGACTGTGTGTGTTCCTTATCCTCTCTGTCTCTGCTTTCATCTGTCCACAAAGGTTAAGCATTCATCTTGTAAAACCACAATAAGGTCTAGATCTGAAAGCACAAGGTGCTAGAAGTGTCTGACACAGGACCAGCACCTAGTGCATAGTCTGCACTGTAGTATAACTTGGAAAGGCTGAACCACTGGGGCAGGTAGATGCTAAAACTAGGGCCTGGGACCCCCTTCTCCCATCCTAGGATGGTAAGAAAGCCTCTCTGTTGTGACAAAGCCATCACATTGCTCTCCAAAACTCAGCCATGCCTCTCTGCCAATGTGAATGCCAGGCACATCTAGTGGGGACACAAGGAATCTCTGCAGTTTGCCTACTTCTTGGCAAGAAAGTTAGGCTTTGTAGTGGAAGAGATCAGACTAGCAACACTCTGTATCTCCCTCTCAGGCATGGCACAAGATGGTGTGTGGAAACATTTGCTGAGGTTAGGCTCCTATGCCAGGGAAAAAGCATGTGGTATCTTCAGAAGGGACGAAAGTACAGGCTGGTGGAGCATGCCTTCCCTAGAGACTCTGTACCTCAGAGGGAGTGATTAAGTGTCCCACAGGAGAGGAAGCTGGAGCAGCACCAACAGATAGGGGCAAGAGATGCCTTATCTGCTGCCAACCTCTGGGAACTCCATGCAGCCAGGGGCATCCTAAAGAGGCTGGGGTCCAGCAGGAGAAGGGGTCTCAGGCAGGGAGCAGAGAGAACCTCAGCACAGCCAGGCCACCCCAGCCTTCTCCAGAAGTTAGTTCTAACCTCTCCATTCATAGCCCTATGAATTCCACATGTAAATCCAGCATTTCTGAGGCTGTAAATGTGATTCCATAGTTCCCTGATGTTCAGCTCTGATTTCTGAAAGGATAATGTTAAACAGTGGCAAGAGAATGGAGAGGTATGGAATGAGGAGAAATTGGAATGCACCCAGCAAGGAAACAGGGTCCCCTGCCCCTGCTATCACTAGCTTTCCCAAGAAGGCCTGAGCAAGACTGGAGGCCCAGGGCTCCCTCTGCTGCTCTACAGCATCTGGGAGATACAAAGTTATTGGAGCTAGTATGTCTGTAAGTGTACCAAGCTGGCTCTTCCTGGGCCTCACTCCTACCTGCTCAGCCTTCTTGAACAAATGGAGGGGGGTGGTGGCCAGGGCCTGCCAGAGCCAGAACCAGGCATTAACCCACTTCCTCCACCTGCAAGGTGCTGACCAAGGAGACAGAAAGAAGAACCAATCTGCAGCCCTGTGTTCCCAGGAATCTACTCTGAATTTCTGACACAGGAAAATTCTTTGGGGTTTATGCCAAATTAAGGACAATTAATTTCCCTCAATTATCACACTCTGGATGGCTCTGTCCTTGGTTCAGATCATCCTTCAGGCACCGCCACCAAAGCTTAAGACCAGCAACTGTGAAGAGTTGTCTGTAAAATAGCAGGACTCTAGAGCCAGTTCTTTGTGCCAACTGGACTTCAAGGCAGCTCTGGAAAGCTTGCTGTCTGCCACCCTCAGGAGGGGAAGTGGATCTCACAGCCCTGATGGGGAACCTGCTGCTGCCTCTTTCTTTTCTCCACCATTGAGCCCCCAGAACATTCAAACCCAGCCAAGGACAGCTGCTGTTCCTGATGGCTATCCCATGTAGATATTGGTGGGTCCACCCACAGGAGCTGGTGCACAACAGCTAAACCGTGAAGGGCAAGGGCCAGGAGAAAATCTCAGGCTGACAACACAGGAGCACAGTAAACCAACTAAAAACTGGGAAAGCTGAGGCCCAGACACAGGTATAAAAGGTTATGTGTATGGAACATTTACTGTCATAGGTATGACTTCATCTTTACTCAAATCCTACAAAGTAAGGAACAAACAGGGCTTGGATAAAGAAACTTGCTCAAGGTCACTCAATTAAATCAGAGGTGGAGCTTTGAATGACAGCAGTTGCTAAAGCCCCAGCCCTAGCACTCCTGACCTGTGGGAATAGCTGGGCAGGGCATCCTTGGGGGAGCTGTGCCCTGCCCCCAGTACTATGCCCTCAGCCAGTTTCCAGCACTGCAGACCCCCTGCACACATAGCACACCCAGCACTGCAGCATTTTCATCACACTGAAGAGAACTTCAGTGCTCCCCACACATGGATATCCTCCACATGCATCCACATTCCAACAGCAGGACTCAGAGGTCACTTTAAGGACCCTCCAAATGGTCCAGCTAGTGCTGGGGATGCCAGCCCCTCCCCCTCCAGGCCACCCGGTAACCATGGCGACAGCAGAGAGCTGGTGCCATAGTAGCAAATCACATGCTGGTGTCCCCTTGGACAGGCACTTCCATGGTCAGGCTGGGCACCGCCCTTCCCTCCTCTACCTGGGCGGAGCACTCTGCCCCCTCTCAAAATCCCAACTCCTTAGGTTCTCCAGCTCCACATTGCATGTGATGTGTGCCCTGTCCCTTGCTGGGCCAGTACTGTGTGGAAGGGCCCACAGGTACCTTGGCACACTTGGATTCAATTAGTTTCCCATGTCTACCTCGGTCAAGCCGTTTATACCCTGATAAGGGGGTGTCTGGAAGGAGAAAAGCACAACAGTGTGTTAGGAGACACCATAGGTACCAAAGAGCTCAAGTCCGACACTACCTTCACACACAGGTGGCATCCACACTCATCCCTGAGGGTCAGCCCTGCCTGCAGAGATCTGTATGACTCTCTGTGGGCACAAACGTGTACGTGAACAGCTCCTATACACAGGGCCCTTAGATACTGCAGCAGAGAGACTTACTCCTTCCCTCTGTCCCACAAGTACAGGGAGATGACAGGGTTTGTTGAGGGGTGGGTGGTTGGGAGTTTATGACCTGGGGTATGGTTTGGCCAAGATCCCATAGAGGTGATGATCAGGCCAACTCCATCTGATTATCTTGGAGCCTTCCTGGAGAAGAGAGATTGAAGAATAAAAAATTCAAAAATAAGAAATGCTTGGGAGACAGAAAGCTTTGTGGGGACTGGGGACCTGCTTGAGTAAAGGCTATGGAAGGGTGGAGACAGCAGTAAGTACAGTGAGTCTTAGGTGAGGTGGATGGTCGGCTGGGGCTATGGTGATGGGGGAGGGGAGGCTGCTGGGAGCACCCAGCAAAGATGTACAGGTTTCTTTGTCCAACACAGCCGGGGATGCCTGAGGCAAAGTATGGGCCAGAGGGAGGGGGCTGCACTAGGGAAGCTAACAGATGGAGGCGCCTTACAGGGTCCAGGGCCAGCAGCACCGTCTGTCGGTGTGACCTTCTCACCCGTGTTTATCCAGCTTCATAGCATCTCTGTGCTCATGCAGGCACATTTGAGCTTCCATGTATAGAGGCTCCCTGGGGTGGTGCCATCTGTGAGCCTAACCCTCTCCCAATTTCTGAGTGCTGGGCCTGGCTTCACCATGTCTCTGAACACACAGACACCTTAAAAGCATGTACAGCTAGGGACCCAGAGATAGACACAAAGACAGGTGCAAAAACAGAAACCTCCATATTCCTGTGGAGAGGCATCTGTAGTGCTAAGCATCTGTGGAAAGACTTGGGGAAACAGACCCAGAGGCGGTGGGTGCAGAGATGGAAACACGCATGTGGAGACATGCAGAGTCAGAAATACACATATGCTGAGATGTGCACCTGGTGACACATGCAAGGACTAATAACATGAAGGAACCTCGTGGGTGGTAGCGCTGTCAGTTCCCTTTACTCTTCAGGCACTCCATGGAAGCCAAGGCCAACTCAATCCTGCCCCTGAGGCAGCTCTATCTTCAAAAGAGTTAAGGCCAAGGTACCTTCTAGCAAGACAGGCCTCTCTAGACCTGCCAGCATTCACTCTCAGGGAACCCAGCCCCTCCCCTGCGTTCCCAGGCAGTAAGGAGAGTGCAGGGAGCCTTGGGCCCATCTCCCTTCGCAGCTTTCAGTCAGCTGTTTTTCCAAGAGAAAACTCCCACCTCTTCCAGCACTCAGATTTCATCAAACTTGGCATCTTAAAAGCCTGTTTTGTTTCTGAATCTGAGCTGTTTGGGGCCTGTCGGCAGCAGCGGCCTCCTCCTCCCAGTATTCCCCTTCCCTCGGGCTTCCCTGGAACTTCACCACCCTTGCCTGGCTTGCTAGCGCCCTTGCCTGGCTGGCTAGCGAGGTCTTACCACCACCACACCCAGGGGCCACCCCTGGCCATAGACATAGCCATACCCCAGTTCCAGGCACTGGCCCACACTGGACCATCCTGAGGTTCCCCTGCCTCAGCCATACTCCAAGTAGATTCTTTTCATCCATTTACACCTCTAGGTTCAAGCCCTGCTCCTAGTCACTCAAGACCACTGACAGCCTCCCACTCATTCCTCAGCCCCTGCAGCTCTGCTGCCACCCCCACTGCCTTCAGCAGCAAGCCCGCCAAGGTCAGTGCCATTCCAACAGAGTGAAAGCCAAAGGACAATTCCCAGCACTCCTCTAGCCTGGCTTTGCCTCCTCTTTCACATATACTTTTCTGTCTACTTCTACAGCTTCACAACTTCCCTCCTATCTATCTTTCAGAAACCTCCTCCCAACATAAGGAGTTAGTTCCTGGGGCTCTCCCTCTGTTTTAGTTCTCACTACTTGAAATGAGCCATTTTCTGGCCTTCAAAACTCCATCTCCAGATGTCTCTCCTGAGTGCCAGGAAAATCTGTACAAGGCCTCCTTAACATCCTTCCCTGGATATCTACGCACACCTGACTTGACAGATTTCTAACTGGACTCATCAACTCACTCCCTCAAACGCGGTCTCTTTCCCACATCTGAATCTGAGAAAATAGTACCACCATCTATCTACCCACGCCTGGAGCCAGGAACCCAGAGCCTTCTGCCTCTCTGACCCCACAGGTGGCTGGGCAGGCTCCCACTTTCCCCAATGTGCTCATAGTCCCTTCCTTCTCTCTGACCCACAGTTGGGTTCAGAACAATGTCATCTGTCACTTGGACTGCATTCACCTTTCACTGGTGTCATCTGCTGGTGTCCTTCCACCCTACTCTGCACACATAGGTACGTTCCTGAAGCCTAAATTTTGTCACATTATTTCCCTTCATAAAATTCTCTCTTCCCTGGCAACCAGGGTGAGGGGGTACCTTAGCAAGGGTGGAGAATATGCATACACACGGGCAATTAAAACCTCCAAAGTACAGAGCTGTTCCCAGAACTGCTGGCTCTGCCTCCTGAGTTAAGGGTGGAGGCTGAGGTAAGGGTGGCCATGCACACAGGCTTGGAAAACACCTGTGACTCCAAAAGTAGGGGCCAGGCTGGGCCCAGGGACATACCCTGTATTCAGACAGGACTAATAGGAGAGGCAGGAGTACTGCCCATGGCATAAACCTGCTCATTCAGAATGGGCACTTGAAGATTAGGAACATCTGGTTTTGAAGACCTGTAAGGCTCTCATTCTTTTGTTTTGATTGCTTTTATACTATTTTTATTTGTATTAACATTGTGTGAAGATATGGACAACTATTTCAAAGAAAACAAGACATTATGGTACCCACTATTGAGTTCTTGTTGTCTTGTCCTGAAATCCTGTGTATTTGCACTGTTTTGCTCTGATCTGCTTTGTTCTGTTTTGTTTTATTCTCTTTTAAAAATAAAAATAAAAAATAGTGAAGATTAGAAACTAGAAACAATGAAGCATTCTAGATTCCAGGGACCAAAACAGCCAAGTCTGGTCTTTAAGGTCTCCCTGGCAGTGCCTACTGACCTCTCCCATCCCTAGGCATAGGATTCAGAATCGCCAATAACTAGCTGTAGAACTTCATGTCTGCATAGTCCTGAAATCTGTGGTCACAAGGAGTAGAAGGACACATCACAGAGGCCACAGTTGCTGGACCAGAGGTACACACATGCCTCACCTGTGAAGGGAAGGGCAGAGGCTAGCATGGATTTCAGGTTATGAGGCCCTGTCTGTCTTTCATGGTCGCAAATCAAGCAGGTGACAGACCAAGCTTCTGCAAAACCAACCTGTTACCCAGCTACACACAGAAAAAACAGTACGCATACTGTCACTTGGGAAGCCATCTTTTGTTTGCAACAGCCCTTTACTCACATTCACTACTCTCACAGGCCTGAGCCAAGTCCTTCCACGATGGGTGGAGGGAACAGACCAGCTTGAGGCAGAGAGGAGGTGGAACAGAAAGAGATGACTTGGGATGTACCCATCCAGCCCAGGCTGGGACACCTCAGGACAGGGTTGTGTATTGCCTACTAATACTTTTACCTAGGGCTGTTTCCAAAGGGACTGGGACATGCAGTATCTCAAGATAACTCTTCATCATTCTATAGTCCCCAGAGTCTACCAGAGTCAGAGCCACTGCAGAGGAGAGGCCCAGGCCCATTGCTGCACTGACACACCCAACCTGGCCAATGTCTCATCTGCCTGCCAGCTGCCCCTCACAAAAGCCTGCCCCCAGGAAGGCAACACAAGCAAGGCACTGTATGGACAGCTATATTCTTGGGCTCAGAGAATGGCCATGGCTCACGGAAATGCATGGGTGGAGTAGTCCTATCCAGTTAGCAGACAATGAAGCTAGGTGGGAACAGGTAGAAAGGAGCATCTGAGAGGGTCCTGAGACCTCCCAAAGGCAGTTTGGGTCAGGATCCCATCTGGTACACCCTCTCTCCTTGTCTGGCCGCAGAGGACTGAGGAGTCACTGTAGAACCATTCAGGGCAAACATGCAGTTCTATGTCCATCTCTGTTCAGCTGATCTGGTTGACCAAGCGAGTATCCCATGGGGGCCTCAAATAGCATCACTGACATCTCTGCAGCCCAGACTGACCCCACACATTTCACTCAGACCACTTATCCTCTTACTTTCCATACAGCTTGTAAGGTGCAGACTATCTGCTGTAACTCACAGCCTGTTGTGCATACAAACACACCATCTGCTGCTGCTGCTGCTGCTGCATGTGCATGCACACACAGACACAGACACAGACACAGACAGACAGACACACGCACAGCCTGCTGCACACATAGCCCAGAAGGTACACACCACTTTCTGTACGTAGCATGCCCTCCCTCCCACTGCTTGCTGGATACATGTGCACATGCAGAGCCTGCCGCACCCCCTTCTGTACACACAGCTTGTAAGACACACCCCTGCTGTCCACGCTGCATAGCACACTTACACACAGCACACAGGGTACCCACACCACACTTGAAGCACATTATCTGCCATATCTGTGACAAGAGGAATGTTGCCCCCGGAGCCCTTGCAGCTTGGCCTCCAGGACAAGTCAGAAACAGCTCAGTGCTGCTCCACAGCCTCTTTTCCTTCTCTTCCCTGTGTTCTGTGTCCCTTTCAGAAGGTACCCAGCCACCAGGGCCCCACCCATACCTATGGCAATCCTGCCCCCTCCTAGATCTTTCCTGACCACAACTCTTCCTGGCCTGGCCCCCTACTACTACCTTGGTAAATCCATGACCTCCAGGCTGAGCTCAGGACCCTTACTGCCTCCCACCTCCTGGAGGAAAAGGCCCAGAATGAAGGGCTGTCTCCCCTCCCCCAATGCTCCCCCTCCCTTGTGAGGGAAAATGTCAGATTCCCTGTCTCAGTGGCGGCAGCGGGTGGGTTGGAGGGGGAGTGATTCAGCCGCTGCCTCAAGAGTGCAGAGCGAGAAGAGCTTTTCCTGCCATTACCCGGCGAGGGAGAGGCTGGCGCGCTAATGGCTTCAATTACCACTCAGACAGGAACGCTGGGCGGCAGAGCCCCTGCTCATCGCAGTCCAGGACAGGCTCACCCTAGCCAGCTTGTGCTGTACACCCCCACCCTGTACTCAGGCCCTGAGGGTGGTGAGGCAAATATTGACCGTCCCAGGACTGCCACCTGGGGCTCACCAAGCTACACCAGGAATAGCAGTCCTGCTGTAAAAGCAGGGTGTGGTGTGATGTGTCAATGTTCCAGAGGCTGCAGGGGAGGTGGCCCAAGAGTGAAGAGTGGATGAGGAACAAAACAAGGCCACAGGGCACTGAATGAACTTGTGGGCCAGGGTTCCCTTTCCACGGTACACTGATCCCACATCTGAGTTAAGCAGATCCCAGATTGAGTGAGCTTGCCCAGCCCAGGCAGTTCTGTACCACTGGCTGGAGCACCCAGCTCACAGTGAGCAGGTGCACACAGCCATGTGAATGTGAGGGGTGTATGCAGTATGTGTGACAGAGTAAGGGACTCGACCCTCATCCCCAGCCCCTAAACTAGTTTCAACTTCTCCACCTCTCTTCAGACCCCGTGGTGGCCTCTCAAGAATGACTGGCTTGCTCTGGTCCAGTGATCCTTTTAGTCAGCTCCTTTAAGCACCCCAGCTTTCCTGGCTTTCCTAGGAGAGGTGGGGCAGGGTTGGCCAACTGGGTTACTTCCCACTGGCCATGCCTTCTGGCACTTCTTTCTGCCAAGCTCAAAGTTGGTCAAGGTTATACAGACCAACTGAGCAGGTCAGCATTTTGTCTTCCGGGTGCAATGTTATAGGTGTGGGAGGGGCTGGCTCAGGTCTCCAGCTCCACCTCCTCTGCGGGAGCATAGATGGGACAAGGGCCTGCCTTACACTCTTCCCATCTCATCCCACACTTCCCACCCCCTAAGGCACAAATTGCCCCTGAGCCAGAGGCTAGATATAGCTCAGTAGCAAAGTATGTGCTTAGCACATGCAATGTCCTGGGTTCAATCTCCAGCACCACAAAAACAAACAAACACAGAACCCTAAGGCCTGAAAGAGAACCCTTTGTATAGAAAGGCCCTTCCTGATGAGGACTGCTCCAAGTTTGAGTAAATCCTCTTACACCAGGCCTTGAAAGACTACCTTTGTCCCCATCAGTCTTTTAAATGCTGGCGGGGTAGAACAAGAGTCCTGAGACAGGGAACCTGGGGCCCAGGGACTCTAGGAAGACACCCAGAAGCCATAGCTCTGGCCTTTTGGCCACCATCCAAATACCAGGGCAGGGCAGATGGCACCATGCAGAGGTAGATGCCAAGATGAGGAAGGCACTATTGACTATTTGCCCCCACTTCACAGTTTGGAAACTGAGGCCAGGAGTGGTACAGAGTAGTCTCAGTCCTCTGGGCCTGCCTCACAGTCTCCCCAGATGGAGTGGGCAGAAAGGACAGCACCACCTAGACCATGCCAGACAGTATGGAAGCCAAGTATCACTCACTCACTCACTCACTCACATGTCTGAGCCTCAAAACATGCAACATCCAGTCCAAGAGTAGTAGCCACACACACACTAGAGTCCTGAAGTGCTTACCACATTGTATTTTAATCTTCTAAACCAGCTGGGACACAGGGCTTTCAGTATGTGTGCTGCCGAAGCAAGCACTACAGGGAGGATTATATCCCTGTTTGCAGACGAAGCAAATGAGACTCACATGTAGTTACTGGCCCAAAATTACATGGTGATAAAGTGGTCCAGAGTCCCTGTCTTGACCACTGTCCTCTTACAGCCCCTCAAAGCTGAAGGGTTAACCAGAGATACATGGAGCCACTGATTCACACAAGACATACAGATGCAAGAGTCACTGAATTGCTGCATGTGTGAACACAGACAGCCACAATGTAAAAGTGGCCAATGTGAAAAGACATTCAACTGCTCCCATAATCAAGGAACTGCAAATTAAATTGAGATGGTGTTTTTTTGCCTATTAACTTGGTAAAGAATTTTTTTAATGGTAAATCCCACAGTTGGTAAAGATGTATATAAAAAAGGCTCTCTTACACCTTGCTTGTCTAGAGTATAAAAATGCATGTGACCAGCCAGCTGTGGTGGCATATCTGTAATTCTAGCATACTGGGAGGCTGAGACAGGAGGATTGCAAGTCCAAGCCTAGCCTATGCATCTTAGACCTATTTCAAGATAAAAATTAAAAAAGTTGAAGGAGGATTACAAGCCTTGAAAACTTGTTAAGACGCTGTATCAAAAAGAAAAAAAAGAGACGGAGATATAACAATGCAAAGTCCCTAACTTCAATCCCCAGACTCCCCCAACACACACAAAAAGAAAGGAATGAATGAATAAAAGAAAGAGAAAAAAATCTATAAATCATTGGGTGGTGGGGTGATCCTATTTTTTATATGTTAACACATACATATATGCACAGAAAATGGGTCACGAGGAAGAAGGACAATAAGAAGTGACTTATTTCTTCCTATTTTATACTTTTATTTATTTTTACTTTTTAATTTTTTAACAGTGAGCAGGTATTGGTACTGTGTTTTAAAAAGCAAGCAACAATCAATGCTATATTTTGAAAGTACACACACATTAGTATTTGAACCGATGAATCCATGTGGCAAAGGTCTAATTTCCTATAGGTCTCCAGGAAAGTGTTCACTTCTCAGCCTGATCTTGAACTGCTCTTCTCTCTTCTTCCTGTGCACTCTGTGTACTCCCAAACCCCTACCCAAAGGAAACTCCACACTGAACCAGAGTTCTCAAAAAGCTTCATTCTCCTTTGCCTCTGGGCTGTGCACATGTCTAGTCACCATTTGTGTACCAGCTCTCACCACCCCCCTAAGACCTCACTCTGGTCAAACTCCTTCCTTGTGTGTACCAGCCCTCTGAGCAGTTCCTACAGAACTCACTGGACACTGAGTGCCTCAAGGGCAGCACCTTGTAGCATGACCTTCTGGACTTCAAGGTAGTTCAGATTTCTGAATGAATAGCAGTGCTAACAAGAGAGAAAAGACACTAAAATCCACATACAGACCTATAGTCACCAGCCTGGGACCCTTGCTCATAAGGCAATAGGAGCATACTGATACCTACAGCCAGTTTCTATATGAAAACATCAGTCATTAACACAGTCACAAAACCCAAGGGATACATAGTTGCAGCTCCACACCTCAAATCAGACCCAGAGCCTGCCAGAGCAATGACCAGCTTGGCAGCAAGATACAAAGGCATCACACACATAGCTGGTTTCAGTATAAGCCAACCCAGGCCTGGTCACTGCTGACTTTCACCCACCCCCAGATATCTAATTGTCTAGGGCCTAGGCTGGCTGGCTTTCTTCATACTTCCATCTACCCACCCACCATGCCATCTCCTGATGGTATACATACCTTCAAGCACTGAGAGTTTGGCACTAGTGTTGATCTCGCCCAAACTGTTGGTGGCCGTGCACTCATAGATAGCTTCATCTCGCTGTACCCGCAGTGGCTGGATCCGCAGCACTGACCCTGCCCCATCATCAAATTCGATCACCTGTGAGAGGACAAAGAAGTGGTCATAACCTGCTGGTGACATAGAATAGTCTTCCTCATACTTCCAAAAGACTTGCAATGAAGACAGGGAGGGAGATTAAGAGAACCAGATAAAGGACCAGACAGAAGAGTGGGCAGATCCCCAGCCTTCTTGCCTTTCCTGATTGGGGACACACCTCAAAGCGCTGGGAGCTGACTTTCTTCCCCTTCTTCATCCATGTGATGCGTGGTTTGGGTTCACCAGTGGCTTGGCACACAAAAGATGCCACCCCTCCTGAAAGCCCAGTCTGGTCCTCAGGGACCTTAACAAAGACAGGTTTGCCTGGAAGAGATGGAGACACCAAGTTATCACAGCATGGTCACAATAGGCACAGTCGACACTGTAGACAGCAGACATAGGTATAAGGGACCAAGAAAGACTTATAGACAAAATAACCTAACCTTTATATAGTGCTTAATGTATACCAGGTACTGTTTAAGGTGCTAAATGTTTATTAACTCTTTGAAGCCTATGAAGTGGGTGCTATAATTACTGTTTATAGAAAAGAAAACTCAAGACACAGAGAGGTTACAGGATTTGTTTAACATGACACAGCTATTAAGTAGCAGAGCACAACCTGAACAAGCCCCATAGTCTGAGTCTGCAGTTCCTCCTTCCATTTCCCATCCCTATTACTCCATGCTCCAAGACAAAGCATGTCGAGAGCTGCCCTCCAGGATGAGCCCCACCAACTCCCAGAGCCTGCCCTCCCCACCTAGCTTGTTCATCATCTGGGTGACGGCACTTCCATCAACCCCAAAGCTCAAGTCAGAAACTATGACTCCTCCTCATCCCCAGTCCCCACACACCAGCAGTCACCAAAGCCTAGACATTACAGCTCCTAAATATCTCTGGATGTCTTCCCAGGTAAACGCTTTCCTGTAATCTGCCCCTCCCCACCCCTGCCCCCACTGCTTAGTTGCTGTGTTCTGACAGACTAGACAGCTCCCTGAGGTCCTCTTCCTCCAAGAGGCAGGGAAAGGGGGGAAAGGGAGGGGCTCAGACACTACCACCACACCCATGTCACCTAGTATACAAACCTGGGCCAGATTACAGTCCCTATCCTGATATCCAGGGTCCAAAGCCAGAGAAACCTGGCTCATTAAGATGCGGTGCCTGGCAAACTCAAGGTTGTGAGTTTGATCCCCAGTACCAATAACAAACAAAAAAGAGATGTGGCAATGCCTCATTCATCCGGACAGCAGATCCATTTCCTATTAATCAGCCAATGAATAGCTCCAACAAGGACTAATGCCATGAGAAGTGAGCTTTCAGACCACCTGTTCCATGTCCATGAGCTCTTGTCTGGCTTGGGTCCTGGCAGAGAAAGTCTTTCACTAAGCAGTCACTCTGTGCCAGGTACTTCTATCTCACCTAGTTTTCATTCCTTAATAGAGCTCCAATTTGTACACTCGGAGGCATCTAGCTACTTGCTCAAAGTCTCACAGCCAGTAAACAACACATCTGGGATTTAAAGTCAGCCCTGCCAAAGTCCAAAACATCTGGCACAACTTGCCTACCAATCACAAGCCCCTGGCTTCAATCCTTAGTGCCACAACAATAAACAGTAACACCCGGCACAAAACAGGCCTTGTCAAGAGCAAAGCTACTGAAGTTGGGCCAAAGAAGGCAGAAGAGTGAGTGGATGTGAAAGTGGAAAGAACTCAGTTGACTGTGAAAGGAAGATAGGATGTGGCTGGGAGAAAAGATAATGGGCAGCTGGGGTGGTGGATTTTTTTGAAAGACGTGAAAGATGATGTTTAAACACATCCCAAAACAACAGCAAACAAGCCCATGAGGGACATGTATGATCCCCACTTCAGAGATGGGGAAACAGAGGCTTACAGGGTTTAAGAACTGGTGACTCCAACCAACCACATGATGCAAGCCTGTAATTTTAGCACTCTTGGATGCTGAAGCAGGAAGATTACAAGTTCAAGACCAGCTCAGGCAACTTAGCAAGTTCAATTCTCAGTACCTCACCACCCCCACGAGGATCAACAAGTCAGAGTGTCTGGGGTACAGCCAGAGTCTGACCAGCATTCTAAGACCTAAGCTAATCACGGACACCTACTACTGCCCATTTCTAGTGACATGGGGACAGCAGGCAAGCACAGCCGGCTCTGGGAACCAGGGCAGGTTGAGGTGGGGATGGCTGCAGTGGGGAAACGAAAACAAGTCTGCTGGTGACCCGGTCACAAGGATGACCCAAAGGTGCCAAAACTCCTGTTTGTCTGGCCCTTGCCCCAGCTGCCTGGGAGGGAGGCTTGCCCTGTCTGTGGTCTACTGCTCCTCTCAGAGACAACTATCTCCTCAGATTCCACAGAGGGCACCTGCCCCCCATACCTGAGGACCTCCAGACGGCAGCTCCCTGTTTTCCATCTGCACTGCCACCACTTCTATCCATGTTCCCTTAATGAGACACCCCACTGGTTTAATAAGTTGGAGTCTTTGCTTCTGGTGTCACCCCCTGCTCAACTTCCACTCTTCTACCTTAAGCAATCAACGGACAACCTCTCCCTGATCAAATCCCTCCAAAGGCTTTCCCAGGCTCTCATAAAACAGAAAAAGTAAACTCCTATAATGACAGACAAAGCCCTGGCAGCTGTGACCCAGCGGCTCTCCCTGAGTACTGGCTTAGGAGTCCCTGAAAAAGCAATGCTTCCTGTGACATCGGGGCCTTTGTGTAAGCTGCTCCTGCTGCAAAACTCCTGGGCAACCTCTTTACCCACTACCTCCTATTCACCTTTCTCACCTCAACTTAAACATCATCTCCACAGAAAGCCTTCCAGGCCCCTTGTCATTTCCAACCTGCCCATTAGCTCAGTTCCTGGTGCAGGCTCCCTTTGCTTCTCACAGCTCGATCACAATTTATGCATGTGTGAGGTCACAGCTTTTGCTCCTGGTATTACGCACATGTGTGAGGCTATTTTTCCACATTTCTGGTGAGTGCTCAATAGCTACTTCCCACATACAATATAACACAAATCTGTCCTGTTTCCTGTCCTGGCCAGGCATCTGACCTAGCTCCTGGCATATGGGGTGGGGTACAGAACGGAAGAAGACACTCAAGAGGAGGGTGGTAAATTTGGCCCCTCACACGTGTTGAAATCCCCTGGCAGAAGTTCCCCACCAGCTCCAGGGTCCAGCTCTTGCCTCAACTTGTTGCAGCGCGAAACTAGAGAGACTAGAACCTGTTGAACCAGAATGGCCTGCGACGTGCTGGGGGTGGGGGTGGGAGTGGGGCAAGGCCTCCCTGCCAAACAAAGAGCAGAGAAGCTGGGGAGGAGAGCCAGACAGGGTCACCCACAGTGAGAGAGAAAGGCCTTGGAGCTGTGTGGAGGCTGAACAGTGTCCAGGACCTGGTTTTGGGGCGGGGGAGGGGTGGGGGGCGGGCAGGTGCTCCCTGCCTCTAGAAGCTGGACAGGTGCCATTGCCCTGCCTGGCTAGCTTGCCCAAGGCCAGATGGGCTGAGCAGTCCTGTCCAGTAGTTGGGCAGACATCTCCCCTTAGCCAGGCCTCACTCCACTCCCCACCCTGTACCCTCATTCCACATGAGAGCCAAACCCCAGCCCTTCTCTTCCAAACCCCAGCCCTTCTCTTCCTGGATTTCCTGCTGGACCTGGTCCCTTTTGTTCACCAGGAGATCTCTGGGGAGTTTAGCAGGACTCTCCCCCTCCTCAGTTGCAAACCCAAGCTCAACATTTGCCCTGAACTTGCTTCTGCTGACCTTTCCAGCCTTATCACTTTTTCTCTTCAGAGAAGTATCTTTTGAGCACTTACAACAAAGAGCTGAGCACTATGCTAAAAACACATTTTGCACCCTCATGGACTTGCCATCCCCAACCTGGCCAGCCCTATGGCACCTCCTTGCTTTGCAAGTGATTGTGTGAGCCTGCGCTGTGTCCCACAGTTGGGTTTCCCATCCCAGGATGGATCACATTCTGGTGACTGGATGGTGCCCAGGCAGGCAAGCAAAATCAGGCTATTTTGACCACTCTGCCCTGTGTCTGCCTCACAGCTGAAGGTGTTCAGTGAAAGTCTGAACAGAACTTCTGAGACTGGGTCAAAAGGGAATCACCTGAATATGTCAAGGACTGTCACAGTGCCCTATTTCCACCCAGCCTGATTGGCTCTTACAGCTTGACGTTCTCAAGCCCAGGTCATGGACCCCTGGGTGGAAATGACCCCAGAAAGGAAATAACCTGGGATCAGGGAGGCTCACCCTCAAGAGACGTTACAGGGCCAGGGACAGCCACATGGGGCACCTCCAGATGCTCCACAGGGAGACTGGCTGCTATTTTGTGCTTCCCTGAGGAACACACACTCACAGGCACACAAACAGCACCAGAAGCAGAGGGCAGCCACACAGCGGTGAAGAGTGGCAAGGCTAGGGGAGCTCCAGCAGGAGCGATTTTCCAGGTCCTCAACCTGGAATGAGCTGGGGGTTCATTAATGAGCTTCAGTGCTTGCTCCTGGTTCCCCTCCCCACAGGAGCCTACTCAAATACAACTCTGGTTCTAGGAGGTCCTGGCCTCCAATAGGGGGAGCAATGACTAAGCGCCAGTGACCTCAGCTGACCTTTCCAGGTAGGTGTGATTACTTCTGTTGGGCAACAAGAAAACAGGCCAAGGGAGAGAAAGTATCCTGCAGAAAGCTGAAGGGAGTAGTCTAGAAAGGCCACCCATAAGCACAACAGGGAGGGCACTGCAGAACCCAGATGCAGCACTCTGGTACGTTCCTGCTTCACAGGCTCTTGGGGAGGGGAAATCACAGAACAGACACACCCTCAACTCCTCAGGTCTTTTCCCTCCTGTACCTGTATCTCCCACCTACTACCCACCCTGCTAGCCACCAGACATTCAGCTCCAATGCCTACTGATCCCAAGTAATAGTGCCATAACCTGGGCCCCACTCACACTTGGTCCTGGGGCCCCACTTCGGTCTGCGGTTTCTCACTGTGACTCTCTCAAAGGCTCTTCAGAGAAGCCCAGGGGCATTCCCATTTCTTCCTCCCAGTCTCCCCTCATTATGCAATACTCCATTAGCAAATGCCCGCTCACTTTCCAGGGTTTCGTTTTTTCTGCAAAGATTTGCAACATCATGCTCAAGATGCTTACTTAGGTCACTGCTTGTGCCAGCACCACCCTAACCTACACCCGTTTTGTAACTGTCTTTTCCCAGGCCTGGGTCCCCACACTGTGGGTCCTGCCCATGGCAGGCCTGTGTGAGTTCCTCATGGCCCAGTACCTGGCATAAACACAAGATCAGCAGAAACCTCCATCTCAAGTTATGACCACCTATGGACCTGTAGACCTTTCCTCCTGAGAAGCCAGAGCCTGGGCTGGGGGAGCTGAGTGAATGGGGACCCAGCTCCACATGTGCTACATGCCCAGGTCTCCAGCCACACTGACTCCACATCAATGCTGGGCCTTTGGGCTAGCTGCTGGCAGCTGATTCTCCACCTGCTTCCCTCCTCTCTACCGAGGGCAGGGCCCCCATTCATTTGTCTCGTTAAAAGCCTATAGAAACACATTTGTCCACTCCGCACTTCACTGCTCTAGCTGTCAATTCTCAGGGCACCTGCCCTACCTTCTGCAACAGCCCTGTGCATGTCTGGCTGCTTGTCCCTAGTGAGAAGTGTCCCAAGCACAGCCCAAGCCTGGTCATGGTTAGGGCAGAGACCCAAAAGTGAGTGCAGTGTAAGGCAGGCCAGCAGGGCACAGCCTGACTCCCAGGGCTGGGTCACCACAACCCCAGCACGGGCTTCTGCCCCATGACTCTCTGACTGGCAGAGTGCCCGGGTCACACTCCTGAGCCCTTCACCTTAGCCAAGGCAGATTTCGGCTTCCTCAGCTGGCTCCTATCTTCAAATCCCTTGACTCTGGGTTCTGGTCTCTAACTAGCAAGTAGATCCCTTGAAATCTGCTTTAAAAACTGTTCCAACTTGCCCCCCATCCAACTCCTACTGTGGTCCAGGGCTGCTCCATTTTTCTTACTCACGCATCATATTCCAGGCCCTGAGCTATACAACCACTTAAACTCCCAGTCTCCCCTCATTATGGTGGGTAGAAAACAAAGACCCAGGAAGACTTCCACAACTGCACAGTGAGGGAGCACACAGAGCAAGAACACAAAATCCAGGTTCCTAGAAGTGATAGGTGGTGGGGAATCAGAATTCAGCAGGTGAAGGGCAGGGAGGAAGGTTCCAAATAGGAAATAGAAGAAATGAAGACCTTGATGCGTAACTTGTGAACTAGATGTCTAACTTATGAACAACCAAGAGTAGTTAGTGGGGGTGCAGGTGGAAGTTGACTGTGAAGACTGAGGTTGGCAGAGGCTCAACAATGCCTGGCCTGGAGAAGGGTCAGGACCCTACAAACAGTGGGCAGGGAAATGATAGAGTTTAAACCAAAGAGTGACTCAACATAGCTTTCCCTTTGCAGCTTTGCAGGGTGACTCTTTAGAGCGGAAAACAGATTAGGACGAGAGACTGGAGGCGAGCAACGTGTCAGGAGGCTGTTGCAGGCTAAAACCCAAGCAAGGGTTTGGATGAAGGGTGGTGGAGAAAGAAAAGTGGATGCATTCCAAAGATATTCAGAAGGTAGAGACAACAGAACTTGGTGATGGATGAGATGTGGGATATGAGAGGGAGGAAGCTGGGAGGAGGCCCAGGCTTCTGACTTGTGGCCAGGTGGGTGGTAATGCTACTCACAGGGAGAATGTGGGAAGCAGGTGGGGGGTGGGAATGAGAGGTGCAGGTTGGGGGGTGCTGGGACTGAGGCAAAGGGAAGGCAGTTGTTCTCCCCACATGCAGTTTCTTAACACTGCACTAGGCATCCTCCCCCACTCTCTTGGGCTCTGAGGATGTCTATGGTGGGGTTGGGGGATCACAGGGAGTTCTCTGATGTCCACTGGCTGCTGACTACACCTGGATGAGCCTTTACTTCCCTGCCTGCAACAGTCACAGCCAATGAGGTCTTCTCCAAGCTGCCTCTGCAAGCTCAAGCTCTCTCCTACTAGCCCCAGCTAGGCCTGCAGTCACCACACTTCACAGGATTCTTCCTGATTTACCACAGACTTCTTCTGCTGAGACCCTCGGCCCTGCTCCTCCTTACCCAGCCCTCTCCTGGCCAGCCACCTGGAGCTCCCATTACCCTTTACCCTCATCTCAAGGCAGGAAAGAATGCCCCATTCCCTTCCAGCCCCACCCAAGGCCCAGACTCTGAGGACAAAGGGCAGGGTGCTTCAGTGCTGGTGCCACCCCCTCTGAGACTGGTTGCTGAATAACTCATGAGCCATTACAAGAAACAGCCCTTGGTGGGGCAAGGGGAAGAGATCCGTGCCCAGAGACTTGGAGGGGGTGGAGGGACCCTACCGCCTGCTGACCTGAAGGCTGACCCCTGGCTTGGCCAAAACAGCCTCTGAGCTCCAGACAGCTGGGAACAGTCCCTTCCCCCAGGGACCTCAGTTCCGACCTTGCCCCTCCCTCCAAGTCTGCAGATTGGCTAAGCCTGCCCTGTGCTCCGCCTCCCACCAGTAACCAAGCAGAGGTAACCATGGTGACGGGGCGGCTGCGGCCAGTCAGTAGTGCCAGGCAGGGGGAAGGGCAGCATCAAGAAAGGGACCAAAGTTCAGAGTTAGACCTGGGTAGGGCACAGATTCCATACACACACACACACACACACACACACACACACGCGCGCGCGCGCGCGCGCGCACGCACGCACGCACGCACGCACGCACGCACACGGGTGCTGGAGCTCAGCACAATCTTCTTCCCATTTCCAGGGAAGAAAGGCCAGGGAAGACAGGTGCCCTCTGCCTTGAAGGTTTCAAGTGAAAAGGGAAGGAAGGGCTTGGTCTTACCATCTGGACCCTGCCGGGCTGGCCCAGAAGAGCTATGAGTAGCTCTGGCTTCTGAGCCTTCCTAAAACCTGTGCATATACGTGGCATCATACACATTCCCTGTGTGCTGCCCTCTACTACCACACTGCTCTCCAGACAGATCAGCAACTGTGGGTATGTCACACAGAGACCATATGAATCCAGGACATGTCTTATCCAAGCCCCATAGACACACCCTACCTTGCTGAGCCTAAGAATACACAGGCACTCTGCAGGATGTTTCTGGGAAGCAGCTCCCACTGCTTTGGAGGGGGCTCCAAGCAGATTCTCTAGAGTGTAATCTGGCCATCCTATTTGTCTTAATAATAAGTGGTCCTGCCCAATGCCAGAGACCTGCTAGGAAGAATGTCACCTTTTAACCTGGGAGATTCAGATTTCGAGGGGTGAGACTTACTGTCACCATGGGCACCTGCCACCAAAACAAGCATCACAAGTGCAGGCACAAGGGGCACCATCATCCTCCCTGGGGCTAGCTCCAGGGCCATCCAGGGCTCTAGCTCCACAGCTAGCCACAGCCCAGGACAATCCACCTGTAATGGAGAGAAGGGCAGAGCCAGTTAGCTGATGTTCACCAAAGTCCTTCTGCTCCACAGACCCCCCACAAGCATTTCTCATTCAATCCCAACACTGACAAGGATAATCTAGTCACACTGTGGTCTTCAGGATAGTCTCTAAGCATCAGTAGAGGGAACAAGGAACCACTGAGACTGGAGATGTACAGAAATGTTCCACCCCAGATCTTGAGCTTTTAACTCAACCAGCTAAGGGCAGAGACTGAACAAGGACAGGACAGAGAGACAAGGAGCAGTGAGCAGCTAGATGACCCACAAAACCCGGACTCCAAAGTCTCCAGGGGCAGTCTATTGTCTATTTTCTTCCCAGCAGAGGGGAGGCAGGAAGCAAGAGGCCAGAACCCTACATGCTGAGCACAACCCCACAACATAGACTAGTAGCAGCAGTCAGCTCCAGGTTATCAGAGGATTGGAGCCAAAGCCACAACCAGTCAGGACTCGTCAGGACTGCACTCAACAAGTTGCAGCTGCCCCACCTGGCCACCCTCATCCTACCCAATTCCCATGGTATCTTCCCACTCCATAAAGAAACAACAGGGAGGCTTTGATGGTCAGGAATGGAGGTGTTGGACCCTTGCTATGAGTCTACCCTCATGCCTTGTCTTCCCTTGCCCTGGAAGCCCAAAGCAGATCAGGGTGGGGAGGAGAGGGACAGTGTTTTGACCAGCTGAAAGCCTCCGGGCCATACTCGCAGGATCTGCACCTGTGCACCCACTCCACTCTAGAGACATCTGCACGAAGTCTTCCTTGAAGGCAGGCTTCACACTCAGACACACAACTATCACTCAACCTCTGTGCTGAACACTGGAGGGCCCCCTCCCTCTGCCTGGGGATGTTAACCAAACTGTAGCAGTGCCCAAAGACGCTGCTCACACTTTACTCTGGGCAGGGTGTTGGCACATGGTCAGTCCCTCAATAATGCTTGAAATGTCGACAGGTCATGATGAGACAGTGAGTGACACTAAACATGCCTTGGGGTCCCCCAGTGGTACCCAGAGACTCTGGTGCCTGATGGTGCATAATGATAAAGAGAATTTGTAAGGTGACAAGGCAGGTGAACAAGAGGGACAGGGATCAAAGAAGGTTCTGGTCTCTTCCCAACTGGGACAGTCTGAAGTCATAGGGTCAGAGGGCAATAGATGAACTAAGGCGTTGGACATAACAAGTGGGACAAGGAGTTAGGTAGGAGCTGAACACAAAGGGAAAGTGAGGGTAGACGAAGATGTGCACTGTCTCAGGATCTCACCAAAACTTTAAAAGAGAAGGTGAGTAGCAAAAGGAATAAAGCAGAAGGCGCATGTAGTCATCCAGCTCTGTTCTCTCCAAGCCAGTGGGTCTGCTCAGTGATCACAGACACTTGGTGGCTGAGACCACAATGATTCATTCCCTGCATGGTCATGTTGGAGTGGTGCTGCATTATCATAAGGCTCTGTCTGGGTTTGGTCATCACAGCACTGTGGATACAGTGCACCCAACAGCAGGATCCAATTTCCCAGAGGCATCAGGTGGTCACTGATCATGGAAGCATGGTTCCCTGATGTGGCCACCCTGGAGCTGCAGCACAGATGCCACAAGTTGACAACTCAGTGATGTGTCACATCAAAGAATTGGTTGGAGAGTGCTTGAGACAGGCATCATGGGATGCAAGAATACAAAAATCACAGAGGTTAACTCCCAGACTCAAGCATTCCAGGTAAGGAACCCTTACTGCAGATACCTCTGCCATACTCTCCAGCACTAGCATCATAGTAGTGGGGGGATCTCTCTGGTGCAGACATAAAGGGGCAGAGTTAAACAGTACAGATATTACAAAGTACAAATGCATAGCAATCACCATGGGATGGAACTCCCCAGTACAATTATCACAGAGGCTTAATCCCCTGTAGCTGCCTTGGTACAGTAATCACAGCACTGTAAATCCCAGGTGCAGACATCGTGGAAGTATAGCTGTCTGTTCCAGACATCATGTGTGTGCACAGAGAGGATACAGACATCTGGGGATACAGCTGTCTGTTGAGGGTATTCCTGGACTGAAATCCACTGCTATCACACTACTGCAGAGGCATGACCCTCCATTACAGACATTGGTTGGGGAGTGGGGGACTGGTTTCAGCAGTAAAGGGGTGTGAGGCTGTTGTGGGGCTATCATTCCCAGAACAAACATCCATGTGGTACAATCTCAGGTGAGATTCCAGCCATGGGGGTCAGAGACCTGGTACTTTGTTTCAAAATAAAAAGGGTGCCAGGCATGACAGCCCACATCTGTAATCCCAGCACTTGGGAGGCTGAGGCAGAAGGATTGCAGTGAGTTCAAGGCCAGTCTGGGATACACAGTGAGTTCAAGGCCAGCCTGAACTACAAAGCAAGACTTTGTCTCAAAAAAAAAAAGTAGTAGCAAGATTATCATATATGGGTACAAATTCTCTATGAGGAATGTTATCATTATATATATCTAAAAGGTACCAATAAAATTTAAAGAATACAAAAAAAAGCTGATCTACTTTTAGAAAGTCATCTCACTTCTGTGTGTAAGGCAGAGGGGGGGCAAACTAGGGATATAGCTCAGTGGTAAGAGTGTTTGCCTAGACTGCATCAGGGGACGGTAAGCAGTACTAGCTTGAGTCCCTAGCACTGCCACCAAGACATAAATTAGTAAGTAAATAAATAAAAAGGCCCAAACACTTGGACATTCAAGCTTAACTCACTGCCTGGACTGCACTACAGATCGCAGTTCTACCATACTGACACACTTAGGCAGCAAAACAATTACATGCCTTATGGTATAGCATATAATTGGATGCAGTTTTTCAACATTCAGAATGGTTTTAATGTATTTTTTTTTCTTTTTTGCTACATTAGTGTGAAGCTGCCAAGTGCCCTTTCTTAGGAAGAACTGTCCTTTATTCTAAAATTTTGTCCTTGGTGCTAAAATGTCTTTTCTTGTATGCTATGATGGGGATAGCAGATAGCAGTTGTTCTTTTATAACATTCTTAGTTAGCAAACGAAAAACTGCCAAGCAATCTGGTTTGCTGTCTGGCCCCCAAATACTTTTGGAGACGTACCGACTTGTGAACCAAAGGGCCTGTGAATTGCTGCTCTGAGCAAAGAGGAGAAAGCAGGCAGTAGAAGTAGAGTGAGCTGCAGGACTTGCACAAATGTTACAGAAAATGCTTGCTTCCTAGAGGCTATGTCACCTCCACATGGCCCATTCTAACCACCCTACTCCTACCAGCCTCTGAGGGGCCTAAGGAGCCAGGTGATGCCAGGATGGAGGAATTCCGGCTGGAGAACAGCTGGAATCATTCCCAAGGCCCCCTCATGAATATGCAAACACGGACTGATTTATTTCCCTTGGGCACAAATTATTATTCACTATTTTTTTTTTTTTTTTTGTCTTTTTGAGACAGGGTCTCGCTCTGCAGTTTGGGCTGGCCTTGAGCTCACTTTGTAGCCCAGGCTGGTCTTGAACTTGCAACGATCCTCCTGCCTCAGCCTCCCCAGTGCTGGGATTACAGGCGTGAGCCACCACGCCCAGCTTATTCACTAATATTAATTAGTTTCCAAATACCACCTGTTCATAGAGCCTCCCCAACCTTCTTTCCCAGGACAGGACACTGGTCCCTGAAGGGTGGCACTCAGAAATGGACACAGCTAGAAAGGAGGGGCTTCCAGGGCTTACACAGTGGTCAGCCAAGGGAAGAGGCCAGGCTTGGGCAATGAGGCGAGCTCATGGGGCAGGGAGAACTGGAGGCCATTCATCTTCTGACCAGTGGCAGGCAGCTAACCGAGCCCTTTTGTCATGTTCTGGACAGTTCACCACGTGGCACTGCAGCAACCGCCACAGAGATGGAAACAGGCCTAGTTATACTTGGGAAGGGAAAACCAATGTGTTTCCAACTCTCACCAAACGAACCACTGGATTATAAGAGACATAAATCAGTCTTAGCCATGACCCCTGCCCCAGGGAAGGAGCTGGCAGGAATCACATTAGACTGTCTTCTCTCTTGCTAGCCAGGGGGTCTAATCTGTGAACGCAGCCAGAAGCAGCCTTCCATCCACAGCTGATATCGGGCTCCCCCAGCTGTGCTGAGCCCCTTTTGGCATCAGCTTCTCTAGGGAGTGGAGCAGTCAGGAGGAGGGTCAGCGCCTAGAGCCCCTTCCTGTGAAGCCCCCAAGGATCAGTGCTACCAACTCTGCTGCTCTGGACCTCTGCACACTCTGTTTTCTTCTACCCCAACCACTCATTTACCCCCAGCACTCAGCTCTAGTGATCCATCATTAACTTTCCTTGACTGACCCTCCAGTCTTCAGATTTGTACAACATAGCAAAAGCAGCAGAAAGAATGCAGGCCAGTGGTTCTCAAGCCACAGTGGGACTGTCCATGGGATGTTAGGCATGTCTGGAGATATTTTTGATTGTCAGGATGGGCTGAGGCCGAGTGTGCTAGCACACACCTGTAATCCTAGCACTTGAGAGGCTGAGGCAAGAGAATTATGAGTTTGAAGCTGAAAGGGTTCCTGACTCAAAAAACTAAATCAAACAAACAAAAACAAAGACTGGAATTGAGGGGTGGGAGCTACTGGCATCTAGTGGAAAGAAACCTGTGATACTGCTAGACATCTTACCGTAACAGGCCAGTACCCACAACAAAGGATTATCTGCCCCAATGTGTCAAAAGTACAGAGGTTGAGACATTCTGATATACAGCACACTATTTGCCAATTCAACCTAAGGCTTGACCTGACCCTTACACCAGAACACAGTCTCCAGTGAGTTCTGGGCCCTGGATCCAAGGTAGTCCCAGCTTGGCAGTGAGTCCTTCCCTTTTTTTTTTTTTTTTTGGTGCTGTGGGGAATTGGGACCACTGGTCTACACCTCCAGCTTTTTATTCTGAAACAGGATCTCCCTGAGTTACTGAGTTGCCCCAGCCGAGCTTGAACTTGTGATCCTCTTGCCTCAGACTCCAGAGGGCTAAGATTATAGGAATGTACCACTACACACAACTTAATTTGCACTAGCTGGTTCCTAGGCCTCAGGACCTCACAGCATCTTCTCCTAGCCTTCAAACTAGATCAGCTGCAGAAGTTAGGACCTACGGAACACTTCATCTTCACCTCTCCACACGGCCATCAGGAAATGGCTTCCCCAGAGGATAGAGTATTTCCCCTTCAGCTTCCTCTTCTGGTGAGACTGGGCTTTCAGGTAGGTCAGACCCATCCACTGCAAGATGGACAGGACATGGTATCCTTACAACCCCTCTCTATCTGGCCTTTCTTACCTGTGCCATGGCCCTTCCTGTGGCGCCCTTGACAAAACCCCATGCCTATCTTACCAAGAACATATAACCCAGGGTGCTACTTCCTCCCCAAGCAGCCCAGCCCCATCCCTGACACAGCGTTCTTCATTTAGCAACCTTACAGCACTGCTCAGTTGGCAGGGTGATGACCAAGAGGCACAGGGTCTGCCTTCAAGGAGCTCATAGAGAGAACAGATCTACCAATACCTCAGCTCAGGATGGCCCAAGAGAACTCATCCCCTCAGTGCCCTCTTCCTCCAGAGCCTCAGTCTCAGTCAGGGACAGCACCATCAATTCAGGTCCCCCAGCCAGTGAATCCTTAGCAAAAGCTCCCTTTCCTCATCCTGCACAATTTGTTCATAAGCTGCCCTGCCTCCATCCCAACCACCTCCAACCCTCTTGGTGGGGTTCCTGCCTCTGATCACTTCCTTCTAACTCATCCTGCACATAAACCAATGACAGCTGCTAGCTCATAAAAGTACAAATGTGATTAAGTCTATCACATGCACTTTACTCGTTGCCTTATCCCGCAAGTATGCTTCACGAATGAACAAATGAATGGCAAATGGATAGGCGAGCGTGCTGTTTAGAACTTATTTTTTTTTTTTTTTTGAGACAGGGTCTTGCTATGTAGTTGAGGCTAACTTTGAATTCATAATGTAGCTGAGGCTAGCCTTGAACTCACAGTGATCCTTTTGCCTCAGTCTTCTGAGTGCTGGGATTATAGGCATGCACTACCCCACCAGCCCTGCTTACAACTTTCAATACCTCCAAATCACCCTGAGGAAAAATCCATAGTTGGTTCAGCCTGACATCCAAGGTCTATCATGTTACTCCAAACCTCATTCCCTACAACTTCAGCCTGTCTGTACTTCTCACAGGAAGAAGGTGGCCTCAAAGAGACAAGGAGTGATAGGCCTATGACTGTGCTCCTTCTACTATAACCTCCAGTTGACAGTCTTCTGTGAGTGGCAAGGCAGATACACAGATCCCGGTGCAAGTCCCAGAACGTCACCTGGAAGTTGATTTCACACTCACAGCATCTGATGAACTGTGTATCCTTCCCACCACCTCAATACCTACTCCAACCAGAAACTCCTGAATGTCTACCCTACCCCATCCCACACTCAGCTCTTTAATGTATCTCATCTACTCTCCATCTCTGTAGTCCTCAAATCCATTCTCTCCACTGTCCTTACTGCCTTCCTGGTCCAGGTGCCACCAACTTTTAGCCACACACACCCTGATCAGGGCATCCTGAGTTACCCTTCCATGGCGCTCTGTAGACCTCTCATCAAAATCCAGGCTGATCAGCCAGCCTACAGAACCCCACACTCCAGCTTCTGGCCGCACTCGGGGGTACACTCACCAGGTCTTTGCTTGCTCAAGCCCGTCACTCTTGCTGGACAATAAGCACTGTGGGCAGGGCACTGGGGCCGCCGCTCCTTCCTGGATGGGAGAAATGGATAACATCAAAAAATTGCATCATAGCAGCACATATATGGGAATGGGCACTCAAAATTTGTTGTATATGTAGGGAAAAAAAGCTGGTTACAGAGCTATCAATGTAAGATGATCTTCATTTAGTAAAAATGCTCATCTTTTTACATTTCTCTCTCTCATTCATTTGATACTCCCTGAGCACTCTGCACCAGGCGTTCATCTGTATATATGCAGGCAATAGGGATGAAGACCCTGTAAATGGTCTTAGAATTTGTGTCCAAATTCTAAGACCATTTTTAGAATGCCAGGCATGGTGGCACATGCCTTTAACACCAGCACTCAGGAGGCTGAGGCAGAAGAACTGTTGCAAGTTCCAGGGCAGCCTGGGTTATGCAGTGAGACCTGTCTTAAAAAAAAAAAAAAAAAAAGACAAAAAAGCCCCAAATTCTCATAACGTAATTTGTATCCAAATTCCTTTGAATGATACTGGAGCCAACAGTTACCCAACTGGGCACCTCTACAGCTGTACCTGCCATGCTTTCCTTCTACCAGCCAGCTACAAGAACTTTCTCTTCTGACCTTCAAATGTGCCAAATTATTTCCTGTCTCCCAGCCTTGCCCATGTTTTATGCCACTGCTGGGAATGGGCTACCCATGGTTCTTCTGGCTAGTTACACATCAAACCTTATATCCAATGGCACTTTCTCAGGAATGCCTTTAATGACATCATAGACTGCATGCCTAGACCTTGCCTTGGAATACTCACCACAAATATAATTATTTATGGTCTTATATAATTACTGAGTCACTACAATAAAGCTCAGTATATCATAAGCTACTGCTGCCCATCTCAGTTCTGCATCACTAATGCCCAGCAGGGAGTCCACCACATAGTAGGTGCTCAGTCAGTGCAAGCTGAATGAGTGGATGAATGCATGAATGAGTTGACAAAAACAACGCAGTCTGGAGGAGGAACATGCCCAGCATACATGCTACTCTTCAAAGAAGCTTCAGGGGCAACATTTATTTTTTACTTTCTGCTTCTCTGTAATTTTTAAAATGAAAATATGCCCCTGGAGGCCTCCTCTGTGGGCATGCATAGAGCAACAGGGCCCAGCCGTTTCCTTCTAGAACCAGTGCTAAGTTCCCACCAGCGTGAGCACAACCTGGGTTGGGGAAGTGGTCAGTCAGACTCACATTTTCTTGCCACAGCACAGCTACTTGGCTCTGCTGGTACCTACCCTATTGCAGCCTACACCCCATAGCAGGCTTCTCCTTGGCCTCACCCCTACAGGCACAGTGAACCTGCTCCGTACCTCCTCCCAGAACAGACACACAGGAAACACAGAGGCCATGGGCCTGGGAGCATCCCATCCTCAAGAGTCCAGATAGACCCTCATCCCCAAGCTGAGGACCAGCTCCATACCTGGGAGTCGTCCTCACTTGAGGCTAATCTCCTTCAGCAAGATAGCAGAGTCTTCTGCAGCACAGACTTCAACTGCTCAGCACTATGCTCACCGACCTTGCCTCCACAGACCCTGCCCACGCCAGAAGAGCAGCCCTGGGCTCAAGATGCCCACACACTTCCCTCTCCCAGCCCATTGTGTTTCTTCACAACATTCCCAGTGGCCGGCTGCTCCCAGCATGAAAGCTGCCAGGCAAGTCTGGCTAGACAAACCAGCTTCCGTGTTCTAAACTCAAAGGCCGTTTGTCTAAAGACACCCTCCAGGCCTCTGGTGCCTGACGTAAGGTCACCAGCTTCACTGCTGCTCAGGAACTCTGAGCAGAGGGGCAGTGTCCAAGGCAATGAATAGGAAAGGTATTCCAAGTAACCAGGCACTGTTGCCACACTGCTACACTGGGCCTTGTGCTTGGAAACTGGGACAGACCCTAGGTTGAGTTGGAGCCACTCCTGAAAAGAGGTGTGCACCAAAAATGGTCAGGAGGCTGGTCCTAGAGCAGACTTAACATACACAAGACCTAGAGCTTGGTAAGACCTAGAGGCACACAGAAGCACCAGAGCAGGCTTTCACGACAGCCAGAACAGCTAGTTGAATGTCCCAGTCCAGGATTAAATAGCCCCAAAACAATTTACCTGAGCAATCAAGTCACCATTCAGATCACTAATAGTGGCCCCTAGAATCACAGTGGTGGCCCAAGGCTGAGGTGCTGCAGCCTTTTCTTACCACTGAAAGTTCTTGGGTTTGCCATCACTGGCCCAGAAGCAGCAGCTGAAACAATACTAAGTGCTAAAACCAGAGTTCTCAGTCTCAGTGGTTGGGAATGCGCAGAGACCTGGTGCAGACAGACCTTGGAGACAAATGCGGGAAGAAAGCAGTTTGGTCAATGGCCATGGCTCAGAAAGGGAAGAAAGAAGACCTAAACACCTCGAGGCTGCCTCTTCTCAGAATCTCAGTTCATGTCCACCCACCCCCGACCTACCCTCTGGAGTCTCTTCTACAGGGCTGCATCTGTAGCCTTTTCACAGCCTGCTGATCTGAAGGTCAAAAGGACCTGGGTGACACACAGAACTCCACCAATGCCCATGAGGGCTTGGAGCAGGGCATCCATCTCATTAAGCTCCCCACCTGTGAACCTCAGCTTGGAACTTCAGTTACTTTAGCTGGGCAGATTCCTTAACCTTGGTAGTGTTTTGTTTTTGTTTTTTTTTTAGGGGGGAGATCAAGAATTGAATTCAGGACCTTACACTTTCCAGGTTGTGTTGCTGAGAACTGTATCCCTGGCCCTAGGTTTTTGCTGTTAGTTTTTTTCAGTACAGTACAGTACTAGGGACTCAATCCAAGGCCTTCTGAGCCACAGCACCAGTTCTTTTTTAATTCTGAGACAGGCTATCACCTGCCTAGGCTGCCTTTGAATTTAGAATCCTCCTGTCTCAGCCTCCCAAAAAACTAGGATTACAGGTGTGCACTACCATACCCAGGAACAATGTGTATTTTTAAAGCAACCCTGGGTGATCCTGATGGGTTGAGTGGGTTTGCATTACCCTTGTTGAACAAGGTACAGTAACAACTGCTACCACTAAGTAATAGTACTCACTAGACACTGGGCTCTGTTTTAAACACTTTGTGTGTATTAACTTTAATACTAACAACCTTGTAAGGGATGGAATTCTACTATGCCTATTCAACAAATGAGGAAACCAGCTCAGAGATATTAAGTACTATAACTTGTTCAAGGTCAAGTCAAATGCCAGAAGTTCAAAATCAAAATCTGAGCTCTTTGCCACTGTTTGGGGGTTGCCTACCACACAAACCATTTTTGTGGTGCTAAAGATTGAACCCAAGGCCTTGAGCATACTAGGTAAGCTCTCTGCCACTGAACTGCCATCTCAGCTCTTTGTTTCCTGAAATACGGTCTTACTAAATTGGCCTTGAACTCAGCATTCTCCTGACTCAGTCTCCTGAGTGCTACGACTACATGTATGTGCCACTATGCCCAGTTGAGGTGGTCTCCTCTTGGTGAGCACTACCCCTCAATCTCTCACAGAACTCCTGGTTCTCTTCTGGCTAGGCTTGCTGTCCCAAACTCTGTATCTTCATAGTCAATCCTCTTTAAAGTGCCTTTTCTTTCTTCTTGATTTGGTAAATCCTATTTATTCCTTTAAATCCAGTCCAGAAAGTCTCCCTCTTGATCTTCTCTGGGATTCTGACCTCTAAACTCTCCCCTGCCTCATGTGGAATCTTTTTAAACCTGTTCAGAATTGAGTTGCTTTAGGTGGGCTGATGTCTCAACCTCAGCAGCTCCTAAGTGATGAACTGCCTCTTCTACATAAAAAAATAAGATATGCTGGGCATGATGGCACACCTGGAATCCCAGCACGGGGGAGGCTGAGGCAGGAGGACTGCCAGTTCAATGACAGCCTGGGCCACATAGTGAATTCAAGACCAGCCTGGACTACATAGCGAGATCCCGTCTCAACAAAGACTGCCAAGCAGAAAGGGCCTAGTCTGGTGTCTGGCATATAGTCAGCAATCAATAGTAGGTTAGTGCATTGCTTTTGCATTCCCACAAAGTGACTGGCAATGCACTGCCACCCATTCCTTTGATTTTTACAGCAGCCCTGGGGCAGGCCTGGGTCTGGAATTGAATCTTGAGGAGAAAAGCACCCCTCCTCCTCAGATCTCAAGGTGGAAGGCCAGGGTGTACCACAGGCTCTGATGTGAAGGCTTGCATTCTATTTCCCTTGAAACGGGATTCCCACAGTTACCACTGCTGGGAAAAAAAGCAGAGGGTATAATAATCCACAGGACCAGTATGTATTACATATGCAATTCTCAAGAAATAGGTTCTAGTTCATCTCCCATCTCCTGCAATTATGCTTTACTAGCACCCAAATCCCCCCTATACTTTCAGAAGCTCTACCTGCCATGCCAGGGGTAACAGTGCATACGAGGCTGCACGGAAGGGAAGAAGGTCACTAGCCACAAGGACGAGGAAGAGAAAGAATTACATTAAAGCAACTTCCTAGGTTAAAGGAAAGAAGGGAAAACAGCTAGGAAAGAAAACAAAACTATGAAGACATTTCAAATAATGACAAAAACTGTAAGAGTAAAAATATGCAAAAAAGTGTACCAAAAGTGCAAGACAGTGCGCATATGCACAGGTGTGCTGTGTGTGTAAGCACAATTTCTGAGCACTAGTTGGAGTGAGCCAGAGTTGGCAAGACAGAGAGGAGACAAGTGAATGTGGGGTGTAGAAGGGTAGGGCAAGCTGTGCAGGACTGGAGTGGGATGCCAGAGTGCGCAGTGAGACTGAGGGCATCAGACGGTCCTGGGGTAGTCATACCTGCTCCTTTCGGAAGCTCACATGATCAGGAAAAAAACAGGAATTTTCATGCTCCTTGAAGTAAGAGTTAATAAGGAACCAAACAGGCTTTCCTTCGGTTTCCTGGCATAACTGCTCTAGACCCAAGAGTCCTGATGCCTCCCAAAGGATCCTTGGCTGGATTCTTCCTCCTGGAACCTCCTAGGCCTCCTCCCACCCCAATGCACCTCTCTAGATTCACGGGCCAGATCTGGCACCAAATCACTCGGATCCCTGGCGTGTCCCTTCACAAGCCAACGTGGCGCCTGGGTCACCAATACTCGGCAATCCAGCCGCCCAGGCCCGGCCCGGCCCTGCTGTCTTCAGGGGCGCCAGGAGAGTCTCCTGGCACTGGTGGCCTCCCTTCCTTTCACTGTCCAGGTAGGTACTATGGCTGCCGCCCCTATCTGCTCCCACTCTCGGGCCTGCACTGGGGGAGGGGGCAAATCGGGGAGAAGGCCAAGTCCTCCCCTCCCAGGTGGAGGAACCAGAGGGGCAACATTCCAGAGGGGGGAGGGGCCGCAAAGAGGGGGTGCAGAGACAAGTGCAAGTCGGGAAGGGGGCACAAAGTCCCGATGGTACAGAACAGGGACCCGGGAATGAAGAACATAGACCCAGGGAGAGAACAGGGCGACCCGACCGGGGGTAGAAACAACAGGGGGACCCAGCCCGAAAAGCAGAGGCCGGAGAGCAGAGACGTGGGCAGAGAAGGGAAGGGAGACACCCGGAGGGACAAGGCTGCGGCTGGAGGGAATCTGGGGCCGCAGTGGGTGAGACTAGGGGGCAGACACACCGAGAGGCCGACTCTGAGGGCAAAAGAAGTCGCGACGAAGACGCGGCACAGCGACGGGGGACTGGGCACACCGGGACGGGACAGGGCGCAGGGCGGCGACAGAGCGAACTTTCGGAGTGGGTGTGAGCGGACACGTCCTTTGAGGCAGGTCGCTCCGGGGCCTTTGGGGCGCCGCTCAGCGGGCTGAAGGGCCCCGCCGCCCGGCCCCTCCCGAGCCCACGCTCGCGCCCGGGGGGCGGGGGCCCCGACTCGGCCGGGTGCGTCCCGGGACCGCACGTGCGCCGGGGCGGCCAGCTAGGGGGCGGCGGCTGCGGGCGTCCCGCCGGCGGGGGCGGGGGCGCCGGGCGAGAGCGCGGGCGGACCTGCCGGGGGCCGGGGGCGAAGGGAGACCGAGGACCGCCTCCGAGCGCGTCCGCGTCGGAGGCTGGAGGCGAGGCGGGACCGGGGCGGGAAGCGCCCCTGCGAAGGGAAACTTTGCACCGGGGGACGCGGGCTGCGGCTCAGGTGCGGCGGGAGGAAGGGCGGAGAGGGAGGGAGAGGGAGGGGGCTCGCCGGCCGGCGTGGGGGGGCGCGTCTGCCGCGAGGAAAGCGCGGGGAGGAGCCGCCAGGCCTGTGGGGGGCCGAGATGAGACTGCGGGCGCGGCAGGTGGGGACGCGGCCGGGCCTCCGCGGCTTCCCGGTCCCCCGGGACCGCCCCCGGGTCCCCGCGGTGTACACGGGAGAGGGCGTGGGGCGCGGGGGAGGGACAGGCGCAGAGGGGCCGGAGAGGGCCCCGGGTCACTCACCGCCGATCCAGGGGCCGTCGGTCCGCATGTCCCCCCGCGCCGCCGAGGCCGCCACTCCCGCCACCTGGCCCCGCTCCCACCACCGCCGCCCAAGCCGGAGCTGGAGCTGGAGCTGGAGCCGGAGCTGGAGCCGGAGCCGGAGCTGGATCCCGAGCCGCCGCCTCTGCCGCCTCTGTCGCCGCCGCTCCCGCGCCAGCCCCGGCCGCGCGCCCCGCTCGCGCCCGCGCCCGCGCCCCTGCCCCTGCCGTGCGCGCCCTCGGCACCGCCCCTCCCCGCGTGCACTCTCGCTCGTACAGCCGCTGAGGCGCATAGGCCCCGAGCGGCCACAACGAAGCCCTGAGTCTAAACCCACGGCAACGCCAATTTTGATTTTGAGCCCCAGGCATGAGCATGGAGAGACCCCAGCTCCGTTACTAAGTCCAGATCCTTCTAGTGGCTCCCAAATCCTGATATGAACCTTACACTGTTCTAGGACCCCATTGCCTCCGCATACAATCTAAACCTGATCCTGAGCTCAGACCCACCGTTAAATCCTATATTGGGTCCAGATCCATAAATCTGTTTTGAAATTGGCATAGGAGTAGTTTTTTGTGAAACCCTATACTGTATGGCCCCAGTTACCGATTCTAACCCTAACACCTTCGTCAATTTGACCTGCCCTAAGCTTAACAGTAACACTGGCACAACCCTAAATGAACTCCAGTACTCATGCTGAGCCCCCTGCCCCTAAATGAGCCCTAAAGTCCTACAGCCACCTTGTTCCTCTAGGCCCCAATCCACTTTCAAACTACAAGCCTAAAATAACAATACCCACTTCCCAGGTCAAGACCAACACACTTTCTGAATCTGGATTCTCAATTTCAAATCCAGAGTTGGGATTAGATCACCAGTAAAGGTCCCCTAACACAGATACTGACCTTACATCTCACCCACCTTTGTGACTATTTGGGACCCTAATCTGACCCTAACTCTAATGTTCTCTTTGAGACAAGATCTCACTCTGTGTGGTTCAGGCTGGCTTTGAACTCACAGCAATCCTCCTGCCTCAGCCTCCTGAGTGCTAGGATTACAGGTGAGAACCACTTCATATAGTTTTAATAATTTTTTTAGTTTTAATAATCTTGGTGCCCAAAATAGGCAAATTGATTTTGCAGAAACGCCACCCAAGCCCCTCCTTCTTTGTCCCCAGATTCATTCTTTTTTTCAACCTAGTGTCAGCCCTAATCAGAGGTTGACCAGCTCCCCAATATTTATACTAATCCTAACTGGTACAAGTTGGTCTTTGAATTCACTTGATAATGCCCCTAAATTGAACATAACCTTGTATTGGATTGGGTTTCTGACTCTTCTCATCAAACTTAAATACTGACCATATAAATTTCTGGACTATACCAATAACTTACCTGAAGATTTAGTCCAAGTCCCAGTCCTTGTACAATTGGTAAGCTCTAAACAAAAAGACAATCTTTGAACCAAAGCCCTTGCCTTCAGACAGCCCCCCTCCCTCCTGCTGCTACCACAAAACTACCCAGTGCTTTCCTGTCTTCAGCCCAACCTCATCCCTGGCCAGTTAGGTTTCACTCTAGAGGGCAGGGGAAATGCCACCACTGCCTTGGGTCAGATGAGACTCTGTTAGGTTTCTGGTCTTTTGTGGGGTCTGACTGATACAGTCAGAGGTGTTTTTTGTTTGTTTTGAATTTTGTTTTGTTTTGAAAAAGGGTTTCATTATGTATTGCAGGCTGGCCCTGAACTCATTATGTAACCCAAACTGACCTTTGAACTCGCAGGTTCCTCCTGTCTCAGCCTCCTGAGTGCTGGGATTAAAGGCATGTGCCACCCTGCCCAACCTCAGTGAATTTGAAGTCAAGTGAGAAATAAAACAAAGTTTGAAGATTGTCGAGGTACCTGGGTTCTGGGATCGCCGTGGTAATGTGCAAGGCACGGTCAGGGCTCCAGGCTGAGGGATCTAGTTCTGGTTATCACCTAATTCACAACCTGCTTTTGTCCTGAATTTGGAGTCAGAAGCAGTGCGTGTGCGCCCCCTGGTGTGTGAAAAAGGGATGGTACTGGCTCCAGAGATTCTGGGTAGACAATTTGGTCAGGATGACAAACTGATCAAAAACGAAAACTCTGTTCAGTGGTTTTTCCAACACTGGTAATTTTGGTGTGTTGTGGGCAAGCTACTGCAAGTCTGATGCATCTTTAGGCATTTTCTGGCTTATTTTTCAGAACTTTGAGGGTTTATTCCTCCCACCACCTTTTAAAAAAGTATGTTTTCCAGCCAATTATGCCTACTCATTGCTGACTAATGAAAACAGTCTTTCCCTTTGGCTTTGCTGGCCCACACTGCTCTTGGCTACCCTTTCTGTAGTTTCTTTGCTGTCCCCTCTTCAGCAATTCTGGGGCTCTGTCTTAAGCTCTGCCCCCTTTCCAGGGACAGTCTTAATTACTAACAGCCATAGGCAGATGACTTCCAAATTGTCACCTCCAGTTTGGGACTCTCATCTGAGCCCCGGATTTAAATACCAAGAGCATTCTCCATATCATTCCCTGGATGCCCTGCTGGTAAACAAAATCTGCATCTCTCCCACCTTGGGCAGTTCCCTTTGTTCCCAAGCAATGACATCCTTGGTGACTCAGCCACTGAGCCAGAAATGCAGAGATCTTCTCTGTGGCACCCCTGTCCAAATAGTCATCAGTCCTGTAAACTTTGAAAAGGAGGCAACAAACCATGTGGCCCCATATAGGACACATATGGAGGGATTCTGACTTTTAGGTTTCAGTCCACACAAAGCCAAACTAGTCGTGGACTCACCTGTGCATTGTCATACAGTGATACTCCTTGAGACTTGCTCTACCTTGAGTGGTTTCAGTACTTTGGAACCAGTACCTCTTTAGAACCATCACTTCCTCCAGGAAGCCATACCTAATCCCTGGATTGGGTTAGGGCTTTGCCTTCCTCAGCTCTAATGTTTGGGGGGGTCCTGCTATTTGTATCTGTGTTCATTTCCCGCACTTACAGACCGTGAAGTCCTTGAGAATAGGAGGAATCCTTATGCCTTATCCATTGCCATGTTTCTGTGGCCAACACAAAGGTGTGACACACCCTAGGTGCACAATACATATTTGTTAAAGGAATAAAAAGATGGATTTCCCCCTTCTTTGCTCAAGGAACCACCAGACATGAATCACCAGGTAAAAAAAGAGATTCCTGACCAGTCCTTACAACTTTCGTTCAGACTCCTTTGTGTGTTTGCCACACACTGGAAGAGGGGTTTGTTGGTGTCTTCTGGTGCATGTACCTGCTAACCTGGGCCTCAGTAGATCTGACCATCTGGCAACTCTGTCCCTCTGCCCAGTGCTGCCCAGCCAGTGAGCCTAACACTTGGGATGAGGGGTACCTGTACTCCTGTGGCCAATATGCCAGGCTGCTCGTTGCCATCCAGGCTCTTATATCAAGCTCCCAGTCCCCCACAGAGGTGTCAGAATCTCATCCCATTGCTCTGTAGCCCTCTGCATACCCATGTGTGGCAAGGTGTATGTACAGGCAAGGCAGGAGAATGCCCTTGAGGGAAGTGAAGGATTCAGATCTCAACAGCTACAGTACCTGGAACTTACTGGCCCCAGACTCTGGGGAATGAAACCAAAGGCCCACATCCTGGGACCACATTTCAAGAGACCCACGGGGCTGGGCCTACCAGCACTTCAGAGTGTATGAGTGAACCGAGCCACAGCTCTGTCCAGATTGCCAAGCTGTGAGCATAATGTCCATGTGGGGCTGCCCTGCTGCCCTGTTCCTGGGCCTGGCAGGGAAGGATGTCCTTGTGCTCATCTGTGAAGGCCGAGTGGTGCCACGTGGCAGCTCTGTGTCTGCTGTATTCCAGCCGCAGGGTGCAGGGTGAGGGGAGTACCAGATGTTACTTCCCATCCCCTGTTCACCCTCTGCCCAGGACCTGGGCCCACCGGACAGCCTCGAAACTTGTGACGTCAATACATCTTTAATCATCTCTTCGTTGGCCTAAATCAAATTAAATTCAGCTTGATTCCCCATCTACCGGATCAGCAGGATTCCCATGTCCCTCACAGATCCTTCCAGAAGCCTAAGAACTTCAGGGCTTTGCACAGCCCTTGGGTGGGCAGTCTGTGCACCAGCACCCAGCAGAGAAGCTCTGACACTGATGTACTTTTCAGGTATCCGCCATCACTCCGTGGGGCTTCCTCTGTTCCCCATCGGCAGGGCCTCACTTGTGCAGCCCGGTCCTTGGGCTCTTTTAAAGATACCTTTTCCATAGACTCATAGAGTCACAGCCCTTAGTCTGGCACTTTCTGTCACACACGTAGCCACTGTCCTAGGCTGGTGGTGGGATGGTGGAGGTTGCTGTTTTCCTGCTCTTCTCCATCTGTACAGTCAGCTCCCTAGAACCCAGTGCTGTGCTCCCTCAGAGCTGTCAGAAAGATCTTAAGACATCAGAACTACAAAAACAGACTTGTTTACCTTCCCAGGTAGACCACTTACCTTCCAAGACGGCAGAGGAAAGGCCAAAGCCTTAGAACATACTCCCTCATGTCCCCACTACCAAATCTGCAAGGCCACCTACCCCTGCTCCTTCCTCTCTGTGTTCATCCCAGGTGCAGGAATGGAACCTGCCATCTAGCAGAGGCTGATGCCTCTGTGCTCCTCCAGGATGTTGCTTCCCTGTTCCCCATCCACTGCATCTCTTTCCAGCATCATTCCCATCACTTCAGTCATGCTCCCACTAAGCCAGACTCCCTCCCCCAACCCAGCCTCCTCTGGAGTGGGAGAGACCCTAACACTTCGTGGCTGTCCTTCCCAACAAACCTGAGAACTGTTTCTGTACCATGTCTTCATCGTTTCATTTCTTTGGTACTGGGGAGATGGACTAGCTCCTTGATGTCTTCATAACAATGAACCCCTCTTTTTTTTTTTTTTAGCATCATGCACTGGGCTTTGTCCTCCTCACAAACTGCACCTCCCTGGCTGTGTCTTGTTTACTCTACCTGGTGGGAACGGGTCTGCCTGGTCAGCCCTCTCTGCTGGCGACCTCTTGTTCTCCTAATTCATCAGTTCTCTCCTTCCTTCAGTTTCCTTCATGTTCAACTTAGGGGCCAAGGCCTAATATTTTAATTCTTGCCACTATCCCAAGCCTGTTTTTCCTTTCTTTCATTTTATCAGTTCAGTCTGGCAAAAGCTCAGCAGTGAATGCATCCTATCTGCCTTCTTGCACCTGTGCTCAAGCAACCAAGTGACCTCACAGGTCACACAGATCTTTCTTGAAGAAATGAATTAGTGAGTTAAATACTGTTCAGAGCAAGCACCTAGCTCGGGGGGAAATAGAAAACTCGAGATTCATGCATGCAGGACCACACCCCCTTGGCCAGAATTGGGTAGGGAGTACAGAGGATCAGCTTCCCTATGAGGTAGCAAACATCTCCTTGAGCCTGCTTAGGTTTCTGGGCCCAGCTCTTCCTAGAAAGTGGGGTGGGGCCCAGGGGGGCTTCAGGCAGTGTGAGCAATGGGATTCAGAAGTGCAGTGGGGCTTCTGGTGAGGGGCTTGGAGCTGCACCGGTGCCAGTTCGGCACTCCTCTGGGCTTTCAGGGGCTCCCCCACGTGCTGACAGCACCACCAGTGCCTCAAGATGGACCAGGCAGTCAGGGCTTGGCCCGGCATTTGAAGAAATATAGACCTGGTCTGAGTAATGACTTACTGGCTGTGTGGTCCTGAACAAATTACTTCCTTTCTCTAAACTTCAGTTCCTTCTTCTGCAAAAGAGGACAATACTTTGCAGGATTGTGAGAATGACAGGAGACCTTATTCATAAAGTAGATTCTGAAAATAGAAGATATTGGATGATTACTGGAGTTAGTGTAATCAAATTTCAGTGGCGCTGGTTTGGAGAAGCATATAAAAACTAATCCTACCTGGCAAGCTTGGGGTCCTGAGTTTGCTTCCTGGTACAAAAACAAAACAAAACAAAACACCCCCCAAAACTAATCTTGACTGGGTGTGGTAGTGTATACTTCTAGTCCCAGCACTTGGGAGGTTGAGGCAGGAAGATCTCCACAGGTTCAAGGCCAGATTGAGCTACATAGTGAGTTCAAGGCTGGCCTATACTGCATAGCAAGACCTCATCTCAAAAAAACAAAAATAAAAACAAACTAATCCCACCAGGCATAGTGGCACACTCCTGTAATCCCAGCATTTGGGAGACTGAGGCATGAGGATTGCCCTGAATCTGAAGCCAGATTGGGCTACATATTAAATTCAAGGTCAGGCTGAACTACATAGCGAGACAGTGTCAATAAATAAATAAGTAAATAAATGCTAATCTCACCACATTCCATATTGTGGTTAATCATCAACTTCCTCTGAATGAGAGCCCTTCTTCCATCACCATTCAAGCTCCTGCATGTGTGCTTCCCTGGCCCAACCTCTCAGGTTTTTTTCCCAGTCTCATGTGGTACCCTCATCCCCTTCAGATGTCCTCCCAGTTCCTGCCTAACGAGGGCGAGGACACAGCAGCTGTCTCAGGGGAGGTTGCCATTCCACAACCACAGAGCAGTGAGGCAGGGCAGTGCCTTCCCACTTTCCAAAGCTACTCCCAGATCATTATTCCTGCAGCCTCATGGAAAAATCCCTGCTCACTTAAAGCTCATGCCATCTGGCTCTTGCAATTCTTTCATGCAACCAAGATTTATTGAGTGCATTTCTCCTCCTAACTCCTATCTTCTTTTAGCAGGAATTCAGGTGACTTACTGAAAATAAACAAATGAACACGTAATAAAGGATAGCGGAGTGTCTATAGATTTGTAAATAAATGAATATATACTTAAAATATTTCACAGAGGTTTACTTCTTTCCAATTTCCCTTCAGAGGTAAATTTTATCTCACTTAATCAAGGAAGTAGAAGTCTTATACTTCTCTTGAATTGTTCAATCAGAAACTAATCTACCATTTTAAATGTTCTTCTGATCTTTGCAGGGATCACATTTCATACTCTTGGTCACCAACAGAAACAGGAGATGAACCTCACTCCTTCTGTGGGCCCCAAGAGCCCCCTGCCTCTTCATCATGTCACCTTTTTATTCTCAAGACAATCACCTGAGTCTGGGTTACCACATGTGACTTGTTTAATGAAGGGCAGTGTATTTAAGAGAAGGATTATTCTGGGCATGGTGACATGGTGACACATCTGTAATCCCACCTACTTTGGAGGTCGAGGCAGGAAGATCTTTGTGAGTTCAAAGCCAGCCTGAACTGCATAAGCGAAACTGTCTCAAAAAAAAAAAAATCCTATTGGCAGGCCAAATTGAAGTCTCCATCTGCTCTTTGGGGGACCTCGCTGGGCCCTATCCAGTGACCAGATTCCCAGTACTGCCAAAGATTTACAGTGAACAAATGTAATTTTTACAACACACTCCTGTAATCCCAGCATTTGGAAGGCTGAAGCAGGAGGATCAACATACAGTCAAGACCAACCTGGGCTACATAGTGGATTCAAGACTTTTGTGCCCTACAAAGAGAGACCCTGTCTAAATAAATAAATAAAAAAGAATCAAATGCGGATGCAAATGGCATCCCCCTGTCCTCTCATTCTTCATCCTCTCTGTGTTGGTCATCAGCCCTGCCTGCTCCAACCCTGGCAGGTTTTTTCACTTTCAGAAAACTTTCCAACTCCACCAGGGTGGAATCCATCTCCCTGGAGCCTTTCCCTTTCCCCATTCTATTCTCAAACTCTTCTAGAGTGCTGTCTTCAGGCTTTGTCTAGTTGGTCAGTAATGCAAAGATCATTCTTATGGGGAAGGGGTTGGCATTCTAAATCTTATCCTTCAAGGCAGGCGAAGGCTTTCCATTAGGTCTTGCCTTTCAATCTTCAATATTCCTGATTTCTTTGGAAACTGCTAAATAAAATACTTTCATACCCATAGCTCAAAGACAGATGTTACATCTTAGGTCCAGTATGTTCTAAAGCCATATTGAGAAAGGAAATAATTCCTTAACTGCCTCCTAATTAGCAGTGTGTCTTCTCTCCTCCCTGAGAATCAGTAAATCGGATTATTGTGGCAAGGGTAGATGTCTGTTCCTTTCTTGATCCCCTTTGGGGTTTGTTTAAATAAGAATATGGTTGTAGTCCTTTTAATGGCTTTGCAATGTTATTCACAAAAGAGGCCTTGATAGTTTGATTTTGGAAAGCCTCAATTACATTCTTGCCAAGGGCTAACATCAATTTGGGGATGATATATTTTCTAGTTAAACAATTTAAAGATAAGTATATGAATAAACAGAAAAAAAAATGGAAACCAGAACAGTAATCAAGACAGTGTGGTCATGAGGATTGTCATACAAATCAACAGGACAGAACTGAGTGACCAGGAATAAATCCTTATCTTTATGACAAATTGATTTTTGACAGACGCCAAGGTAATTCAGTGGAAAAGGATAGTCTATTTAACGTATGGCTCTGGAACAACTGAATATCCACAGGTAAAGAATATGAATGTGGACACATATGCCATATGCAAAAATTAAAATTAAGGAGACACCAAGGTAAGAGCTAAAACTATAAAACTTTTAGAAGAAAATAGGAATATATCATCATGACTTTGGACATTTTAAGAATGACATTGAAAGCATAAGTAATAGAATAAAAAAGATAAACTGGACTTCATAAAGATTAAACTCTTTTCAGTTAAAAAAACACCATCAAGCTGGGTGTGGTTGTGCATGCTTATAATCCCAGAACTCAGGAGGCTGAGGCAGGAGGATCATCACAAATTAAAGGCCAGCCTGGGCTACATACTGAGTTCAGAACTAGCCTGGACCCTGGACCAGCAGGGTCTAGTGAGACCCTGTCTCAAGAACCAACGACCTAAAAAAGAAACAAAAACAAACAAAAAATACCATCATGAAAAAATGGGCCAGGATAAAATATTTATTTTTAATGTATTTTTTTTTGCTATTTTGAGATAGGGTCTTGCTATATAGTCCAAACTGGCCTTGAACTCATTATGTAGCCCAAACTGGCCTTGAACACCCAATGATCCTCCTGCCTCAGCCTCCCAAGTGCTAGGATTACAGCATACTCAGCTTCAGAAAATGTTTACACATCCAGCATATAAAGTACTCTTATAATTCAATAATAGTAAGGCAATAGACCAATTTAAAAATGAGCAAAAAAATTGAATAGGCGTTTCACCAAAGGAGAGCTACAAATGGCACATAAGTACATAAAAAGATGTCATTAGTCATTAGCAGAACAAAATCAACCACAATGAGATACCACTCACACCCACTAGAGTGGTCATAATCAATAAAATAGGCAAAAAGGCAATAACAAGTGCTGAGGATGTGGAGGGACTAGAGCTTTCAGAAACAGGATGCTCTCTTCTCCCCCACAAGCTGAGGATTGAGCTCAGGGCCTTGTGCATGTTCAGTGAGAGCTGTACTTTTGAGCCACACACTGAGCCCCAAGACTAGAACTTTCATACATACATCGCTTTGGGAAATGGTGCGCATTTCAGGAAGCCGTTTGTCAGCTTCTTAACATAAATTTACCATGTGACCCTACAATTTCATTTCTAGGTAGTTGCCCAAGAAAAGTGAAAACATATTTCTACAGAATTGCTATGAGAATGCTCATAGCACATAGCTCATAGCACAAATGGACAAATAAACCAAATGGTTGTCCTTTAATGAATGGATAAACAGAATGTAGTATATCCATATTGTAGAATACTATTTGGCAATAAAAAGAATGAAGTACTGATTGATCCTATAGATCTCAAAAATATTATGCTCAGTGGAAGAAGTCAGGCACAAAAGGTGTGTTGCATGATTCTATTTATATAAAATGTCCAGAGAAAGGATAGCTACAGAGATGGGAAGTAGATTAGTGGTTGATTGGGAATGGTGAGTACTGGAAATGAGGACACTCTTTTGGGGGTGATGGAAGTGTGGTGATTGTTGCACAACATAAATGTACCAAAAAAATCACTGAACTATGCACTTTAATAAAAGAAAGGCAACAGTGGAAAAGAGATCAGTGGAACTTAGAGTGGTTTCAGTTTCCAAAGGTACACATGGAGATCAGGGGTGTAGCTTAGTGGTAAAGTGTGTGCTTAGGATGTGCAAAGCCCTGGGTTCAACCCCTAACTCCATGTAAAAGCAAAAAAAAAAAAAAAAAAAAATTCCTCACAAAGGTACCTATGGGAAAAGTGAGCTCCGAAAATTGTTAAGTTTCCAGTGACCAAAGGGACTGATAGGATCTTCATGAATGTTCTTAAAATTAAAAGCTAAACTGAACTAGTTAGTTGTGTAGGAGCAGCCTTGCCTTTTCAAATCCTTAGACCAAAGAAAAATATTTCTTAGTGAGCGGGGCACAGCAACATACATCCATAATCCCAGCACAAAGGAGGAGGAAGAGGGCAAGTTTGCAAATTGGAGCCCAGATTGGGTAATTTAGCCACTTAGCAAGGTCCTGCCTAAATAAATAAAGGAAAGAAAGAGAGAGAAAAAGAAACAGAAAGAGACAAAAAAGTGCTTAGGATGTGGTTTAGTGTGAAGGCACTGGGTCTAATTCCAAGAAGTACCACAAAACAACATCTGGTGAGACAATAAGCTATGAAATAATGAATATCTTGGACACTATATGTATTTTTTTTTTGGTTCTTTTGACACAGGATCTTTTAAGGTAGTGCAGACTGTCCTTAAATTCACTGGCCTTAAACTTGAGGCTGGCCTTGAACTCAGTGCCTCCGCTTCCCTAGTGCTGGTATTACAGGATGTGCCACCATGCCTGGTACTGGACACTATATTTTAACTTTTCTTAGACAGTTTCATATAATGTCCTTCATTGTCATTGGAAGAAGTCTGGAGCTGAGTTGATCAGTACAGTAGACACTAGCTTCGTGTAGCTATTTGAATTAAATAAATGTGTACAAAGATAAAGAAAGTTAGATGTGGGGGCACACACCTTTAATTCCAGCATTTGGTAGGCTCTGGCAGGAGGATTGCTGTGGGTTTGAGACAAATCTGGGTTACATGGTGAGTTCAAGACCAGCCTGAACTACATAGTGAGAAACTATTTCAAAAGACACAAACAAACAAATGTGGTTTTTCACACACTTGGGAGACTAGGGTAGGAGGTTCACACGTTCAGGTCCTACCTGGACAACTTATCAAGACCTGTCTCAAAAAAAAAAGTTTTGAAAAGTTCTAGACATGTGACTCAGTGATAGAATGTCCCTGGGTTCATTCCTTAATACTGAAAAAAATTAACTATAATTCAATAAAATTAGAAATTTGAGGCACGAGATGTGTAGTTCAGTGCTAGACACTTGCCTAGAAGGCATGAGGCCTTGGGTTTGATCCCCACCACCACAGAACAAACAAACAAAAACCTTAGAAATTTAGCTCTTTAGACCAAGGATGTAGCTCAGCGGCACAGCACCTGCCTGACAAACGCGAGGTTGTGAATTGGCTTCCCAGAACCAAAACATTAATAAAAGAAAGAAAGAAAGAAAGAAAGAAAGAAAGAAAGAAAGAAAGAAAGAAAGAAAGAGCTCTTCAGTTACCTTAGTCACATTCCAAGTGCTCAAAAACCAAATGGCTACCATTCAGGATGGAGCATGTAGAAGACATTTTCATCACTGCAGAAAGTTCCATTGGGTATGGCTGGGTTAGAGAATAGTTTAATAAAAACCAAGGAAATTTAGAGTGCAGGCCAGATGCAGTGGTGCATTCCTAACTCTAGGTACTTGGGAGGATGATCACAAGTTTGAGGCCAGCCAGGGCAGCCCTATCTCAATTAAAAAGGGCTCAGGATGTAGCTTGGTTGGTTAGAGCTTCCCCGACTTCCATCCCAGGACCACAAAAAAAAGTTTGTAGTGAAAAATGTTGGTGAGAGTGTGAAGGGGTTCCAACCTTAGCCAAGCAGGGATAAGAAAGTAGAAATTTTATTTATTTTTAAAATTAATTAATTAATTAATTTTTGGGTTTTTTTTTGAGACAGGGTTTCACTATGCAGTGCAGGCTGGCCTTGATTCCCATCAATCCTCCTGCCTCAACTTCCAGAGTGCTGAGATTACAGGTGTGTGCTGCTACAGCTGGCAGAAATTTTATTTTATTTTATTATGTTTTAATCTGATTTTATTTTTGGTACCAGGGATTAAACTCAAAACCTTGTGCTTGCCAGGCAGGCACTTGTGCCACTCAGCTATATCTCTGGCCACAAAATTTTATTTATTTATTTTTTAAAAAAGAACAAAATTTAGGGCTGGGGATAAAGCTCATCAGCACAACGCCTGCTTGGCAAGCACAAGGTCATGAGCCTGATTCCAGTACCAAAAAAGCAAAGACATAATCGAGCATAGATATATTTCATTTCCACCCAACTTTTGCATACATAGTGGTGGGACACTGAGCCCTGCCAGGGTACACTTGGAGAACCATATTTGATTAGTTTAGCTGATCAACTAAAGACAGCTTTTCTTGTGCAAAACGCACTTTGGCTGGCTTCTCTTTCGCTGAGTAGTATATTCAGCCTGGCAGGATTTTGACATACAAAACAGAGAGCTGAGCCAGCCTGGCAGGGGTAGACAGGAGTGGTGGAGGAATGTGGGGTGAAATAGGAAAAGTGCGATCACTATCTGCTAGGGCTGCTGAGGGAGCTTGGATTTTCAAGATTCTCAGGGACTCTGTTCATGGGCCATGTCACTTTCTCTTCCAGCTCTTCAAGACATTTCCAATTGCTTTGGGAGTTTGTTTTGTCATAGGAGGATATCATGGTGTGTGGAGACTCTTACTTCATGTCTAGATGAGGATCAATAGAAGCAATCACTCAAGGAGATCCAGGCATGTGTAGGTTAAAGTTGAGCATTGTCTGGGTTTTATTTTTTTCTTTTCTTTTTTCTTTTGTTTTCTTTTTTAAACCTAACAAGTGGTATCCAGCTGTGTCTTGGAAAAGATCATTTTTCTCAAACTCCAGAGTATAGCCTCAGTAGAACTGCCAAGCTTGCTGATATATGGCATAAATAAATGAAGATTGATGAGACCAGAGATGTGATAAAATTTGGAATACTGTTTCAGAGTGAGGGGGGAAATCATGGACCCCTCTCTGACACAGATATGACAACTGTTGTAGTGCAAGCTCCAATATTGTCTTCCCAAAGCATGGAACATACGAAGGCCAGAGTTGCAAAAGGGCGATGTGATTCCTGACCATTGACAGCAATGCTTTCTGCATAGTAATGCACAGGTCGTGTGTCACCAAGTAGTATAAACAGCCTGTCTTTCTTGCAGATACTCTACCAGCCAGAGGCCTCCATGCCCTGTCACTCCTCATCTGGAGTGAAAGCAGATGGACTCAAACAGCTGATAGCTTGTACCAGAGTCCAAAGTAGGTAAAGGTAGGCTCCAGCAGGAGAGAAGGAAAGGAATTACAGGAAATGAACAGATGAAGCCAAGAAAAAAGAGAAAAGGTCAAAAGGAGGGGGTTTTGCCCTTCTGATCTTGAGCAGGTGGTTGTTCAGGGTACAGTGGTGCCTTCATGAAAAGGCTCTTGTTTGCTGAAATACTGCTCCCGCTTGACCACTTCTGAAAGCTATTCTCAGTATACTTCTATACAGTCAGAAGTCAGCAATGACTTTGTACCTTTGTATTTGTTTGTTTTAGATGTACATTTTTCTGGTTGTTTATAGTAAACATTTTTCTTCTGTCAACAATTAGAGAGTAGTATTGGCATAAAATCACTAAGAAGTGTTGCCCGACACTGGCATCAGCTGTGACTAGATTTTACCACCTCAGTGAGCCCAGCCAAGTGTGGAAGGGATGCAATGAGGGTAAAGGACATCCACATGAGAGACAGTGAAAAGCCAGACCTGGCAGAGGCTGAAGTCGCACCTGGCACTGGAGCTGTGGAGGTGGAATTATTGAGAATGAGCACTACAGACAACTTCCCAGGCAGGTGTCCAGTGAAGGCAGCTGTGTGGACACAACTGACCTGACTAAATCTGGAGCAAGAGCTGTAGTCTTCACTGAAGAAGCACATGATGGTCCCTGCCACTCTGTCTTTTGGTAATAACCACACTGGAGAGCTAGTTGGTACAGGTTAATGAGGCAAGAGAGAAGAAATAAAAAGGAGGTAAAAAGGAAGCCAGGTAGCCTGGCATCATGGTGCATGGATATAATCCCAGTACTTGGGAGGCTAAGGTAGGAGGATTGCTGTGAGTTTGAGGGCAGCCTGAGCTACATACTTACTAGTTCAAGGCCAGGCTGGACTGCATAATGAAACCACGTCTCAAAAACAAAACAAAACAAAAATACCCCCCCAATTCCAAAAAACAACATACACAGATAAGGAAATTGAGATTTTATTTTATTTATTTTTAGGGGGGTATTAGGAATCAAACTCAGGACCTTGCACTTGCCAGGCAGGTGCTGTGCCACTGACCTATATCTCCAGTCCTGGAAATGGAGATTTTAAAGTTGTACTTTTAGGAAAACTGCAGCTCTTCCCTCAAAAAACAAAAATTCCTAAAGATCTCCCCATAACTTATAAACCAGGGCTCTGGACCTGTTCTTTCCCTATCAATTACACTTATCCCATCTTCAGGAAGCAAGAATTGGTGGGCGGCACATCTCAGCTTCCAGCGCGTGTAGATGCTTGCACTGTACACTGATGGGCAGTGAGTGAGATGCACATCCTAGTCCACCTGTGTTGAAGACAACCGCTCTAACTTGTGGCGTGTTCTCCCTCTGAGCACCCAAACTCAGCGCCTGAGTGTGCCCTGAATCTCCCTCTCTTAATCTTCTCTGACTTCTTTTACTGCTGTGTCTTGAAAATTGTTTTTCCACAGCAGGAGTCAGCAAACCTGTAAACATTGTTATTATTGTTCTCATTATTGGTATTGGGGGATTGAACTCATGACCTCATGTTTGTCAGGCGCTTGTACTGCTGAGCTATGTCCCTGGCCCTGTAAACTTATTTGTAAAAGGTAGGTTAAATTCTTTATTTCAGTCCTCTTTTATTTAGACCCAACTCAGTAACAATAGTTGGTTTCACTAATGTCTGTACTTATCCAAAGGATGTACTATAGCCTTTATTTTGTTTGAATAGGGAAGGAAAGTTCAGGAACCCACACTAAGTGCTTTCTATGAAAAAAAAAAAAAAGTTCTAGATCCGCACAGGTCATAGATCGGAGCTGCTGGTGGCAGATTCCAACTTCACCTTCAGGACTAAGCAAATGACAGCAGGGCAGGGACAGAGCTCCCATGAGCTTCCAGGGTGTGGACTTTCTGGGAGGGCTCCATAATCCCCACTGGAACCGGTGGGTTTCAGGGACAAGCTGGAGCTCTAGATATTATGTGAGCTTATAGATATTATGATAATGAAAGGAAAGAAAGTGCTCAAAAGGAAAGAACAACGGGGATAGGGGAAAGGAGAAATGATAAATAGCTATACTACTAACCTCTGTTAGTTAGTTCATCCAAAAGAACAGTTTTTGCTTTTGTTGTTTGATGATTTTTTTTTTGTGCCTAAATCTTTTTTTTTTTTTTTTGGTACTGGGGATCAAACTCACGACCTCGTGCTTGCAAGGCAGGTGCTTGTGCCACTGAGCTAAATCCCCAGCCCTCGTGCCTAAATCTTGTAACTTGAACAACTATTTCTAAGATAACAATATGCAATATATTAACTAGGGTTAATTTCCTACTATTTTTTGACATTCTGTATCATTTCTATCCTTTCTGTTTTGCTTTAAAAAAATATCATGTAAAAAAAATATCATGTGAGCTCAGAGGCAGTGTCCACAGGTTTATGAGATGCTAGGTTCAGCCACAGGCCCCAGAAGCAGGTAGGGTATTCAGAGCACCCCAATCCATGTAGCTGCACTGACTTCACCAACCACCTGGCATTTGCCTTCCTGGCAACTCTCCAGTGACCCCTGAAAGAGGAAGAGCAATATATGGGTTTATGTAACTGAAAAGTCCAGGGCGTAGCAGAAAACATTTGAATCTAGAATTGTGTTTTTAATGGGAGTCTGTTATAATGTGTTTGTTTTAATCAGTGTCTTGGTCACTTTCCTCATTGCTGGGACAAAATACCTGACAGTTAAAGAGGGAAAGGTTTATTTAGCTCACAGTTTTTGGAGGTTTCAGTTCATAATCAGCTGGCTCCAAGGCAGAGTGGCATGGCAGAGGGGCAATAGTTCATGACTGCAGAAGACAACAAAAACAACAAGAGAAAAAGGGGGAAGAGAAAGAGACTAAGCCTCTTTCCCTGTCTTATAGTGTATGCAGACTACCTGCTCCAGAGCAGACGTAGCACTTTACATCCATAATCCCAATATTGAACCAAAAATCAATCACAAACTCTAGAAGCTCACCCCCATGACTGCATGAGGCTTTTGGGGGTACATCTAGACACAAACCATGAAATTCTGCCCTGGGCCTCCCAAAGACTCATGCACATCCCTTTATGCAAAAGGCATTTTGGTCCATTTCTAAGAGTTGTCAAAGTCTTAACAGTTACAGTATTGCTGAAAAGTCCAAGTCCCAAGTCTCCTCCAAGATCTAAGGCAAATTCTTAGTTGTGGGCCCCTGTACAAATGAAAAGAAAATTAAACATTTTCAACATTCAGCAGTATAAGATAGACATTTCCATTCCAAAAGCTGCAAATGGGATACAAGGAATGGGACCAAAGCAAGTTCAAAATACAGCAAGGGAAATATTAAGTTCTGTAGCATCTGAGGCAATCTGTGGCAAGTTATGTACTCCAAAGGACTTGGGTGGCTGTATCCCTAAATCACTTCTGGTGGTAGTAGCTCCCATGGCTTCTCTCTTAGGCCTGCTAAGGAAAGCCCTTGCAGCTTTCCTTAGATGATCCATGTTCCTGGCTTTTCCAAACTTCTGTGGTCCCCACCACAACTTTAGCTTCATACTCACAGCTTCACACATTGTCCTCTCAGGTTCACACTGCCTGGCTTCCCAGGCCTTCTTCTGAAATCTGTGTGGGAGCCTTCCTGACCCCACAACGCGTGTATTCTGCTTGCACCTAAAACCAGCACCATGTGGATGATACCAAGGTCTGATGCTAGCTGGAGCAGTGGCCAGCCATTCTTCTCTCTTGGCTGTAAGGGTCAAGTGCCTGGATCACTGAGCACTCTGAATCCAATTCTGAGGAACAAATTCTCTATACTGCTAACATCTGGAACATGGTGTGGCTGCCACCATTCTGGAACATAGCACTCTGCAGCTTCCTCCTCAAAGCAGTCTTTCACTTTTGAAGTTTTGAGGCTGCAAAGGGTGGTGACTTGCAGCTTCTTATGGTGCCCTCAAGCCATTTTTGTATTCTGTTCTAACAAAGCCCTGAGTCTAAACCCATGGCAATGCCAATCTTCTGCTCTACTTTTGTGGTCCACAACTTTACTGGATCTTCCCTTCTGGCCAAACTTACAAAATTTTAAATCATTCTTCTGGGCTCTCTGTTCTTGATTTTTAACATAAATCTGGCTAAATGCCCCCAATAATAGCAATGCTACCATCTCAACATTAGATTGCCTTGAAATCTCTTCTGCCAGTTAAATTAGTCCACTGTCCTTAATCTTAGCTTCAGGCAAATTCTCTGGACAATTGCAAAACATAGACAAGCTTTTTTGCCAAGTCATAACATGCAATCATCTGAACTCTGGCAGCCAATGCAGTCTTTCTTTCCAGCAGAAACTTCTTGAATCTAGTTTTTACTGATAGAATTTCTATCAGACTTTTGAGCTCTGACCAGGATCTCCCATATGGGACAGTCTAAGGTGTTCCAGCTCTGCTCTTTCAGGTGACGTCTCCAAACCATTCCAATCTCTTCCCACAAGCCATTCTCAAAGGAATTGTCTGTTATAGTCACAACAATGATCTCACTTCTCTAGTACCAAATTCTTTTTTTTTTTTTTTTGGTGCTGGGGATCAAACACATGACCTAGCACTTGCAAGGTAGGTGCTTATGCCACTAAGCTAAATCCCCAGCCCTCAAATTCTATGTTGGTTACTTTTCTCTCATTGCTGAGACAAAATACCTAATGCCCAAAATTAAGAAATGAAAGATTTATTTAGCTCACAGTTTATGGAGGTTTCAGTTCATAATCAGCTGGCTCCAAGGCAGGGTGGCATGGTAGAGGGGCAAGTTCATGGTGGAAGAAGACAGAAAAATCAACAAGAGCAAAAGGAGGAGGGTAAATAGAGCAAGCCTCTTTCCCTTCTTTATGTTTTATACAGGCTTCCTGCCCCAGGGTGGGTGTAGTTCTCATGTCCATAATCCCAGAATTGGGCTAGAATCAATCACAAACTCTAGAAGCCTGCCTGCATGACTGCATCAGACTTTGGGAAGACATCTAGACAGAAACCATAACATTCAGCATTTGTTATACAAGAGGAAACAATTTACAAATACTTGTTCCTAATGCCAAGAAATTTTATCACTCTTGGACTGTTTTAAATAAAACATGAGTGCTAAAGTCACATTCAGAGGGTTAAATATGTCAAAGGTGATGGAAAGTTTGATTTCCTATAACAAACTTACAGTGAGTATATACAATTTTCTACAATAAAAAAGCATCATAGTCTTAAGGTTAAGGGCTATAAAACAATAAAACATTGCAGTTAGTATTGAATATTATAGGAGAGGTTCTTACATACAAACTAATATGATGACAAGATACAACGTAAAAGTAAACATAATTTGAAATAAGATTGTAACTCCAATAACTAAATACTTCCTTCTCTTCCTCTTTTTCTCCCCTTTGTTCTTTTCAATTTACTCCTAATCTTTGCTATACAAAAACAATTGTGTCCAATGTAATGCTTTATAATATCTCAGAAACCCTTGTGTTGATAATCTCATTTTCAAGATTTCTTATTTATTGTTAATGAAACCTCTAGTCTCAACTACAGGTGTGTGTGTGTGTGTGTGTGTGTGTGTGAGAGAGAGAGAGAGAGAGAGAGAGAGAGAGAGAGAGAGGGACAGAGTCTCATTATGTAGTTCAGGCTGGCCTTAATCTCACTGTGTAACCCAGGCTGTCCTGAAGCTCACAGTGATCTTCCTGCTTCAGCCTCCCAAGTGTTGGAATTACCAGTTGTGTGCCACCATGCCCACCTTCAACTACAGTGTTAACCAAAGATGAAATAATAGACTGGGAGCTTATAAAGTATTTAATTTCCTGAAAGTGCAGCTATTCAGAAATGGCTAGGCGAAGGGGTCAGGTTCTTTTCCATCTCTGTCTGTCTGTCTCCATCTCTCCTCTCTGCTTAGTCACTGAATCATATTGTGTGTCTGCCTCATTCTCTCCTATTGGAGAATTATTTCTCCCTGTCAGCTTGTACCGTTAGAGAGGGAAGGCTTTTTCTTTTCTTTTCTCTATTTTCTTATTTATTTATTTTGTGTTGCTAGGGATTGAATCCAGGTCTTTTCACTGAGTTACATCTCCAACTCTTTTTTATTTTAATATAAGAGGCTAAGTTACCCAAGGTGGGTTCAAACCTATCATTTCCTGCCTCAGCTTTTTTCCAGAGTTCTGGAATTATTGTGTATACTACTATACTTGGCTGAGAAAGCATTTTCTTGATGGTTTTAACAGAAAACTTCCATGGAAGATTCTGATTGTCCCAGCTCAGTCATGTACTCATCCCTGAACTAATCACTATGATTATGGAATAGTTTGATTTGTGGGGCTGCATCATCTATGTACCTTTTGGTCCTGAAAGTGAGGACTGAGTGGGGAATCACATAAACCACATGGAAAGAAGAAGGAATGCTTCCCCAAAGGAACAGATGCAGGCAAGCAACCTTGATGTTGTACAAACTGATAGAAGGTAATATAATATTAGGTTTCTGGGGATAATAAAATTATGACATTTGTTCATCTGGATGTGAAGCCCAATACCGCTTTCACAGACTAGAGTTTTGATGCTGGGGTGGATTATTAAGAATATGTTTAATGTGCTGGGTGCAATGGTGGCTACCTATAATTCCAATTATCGAAGAGGCTAAGGCAGGAAGATCACAAGTTCAAGGTCAGCCTGACTTAGCAAGACCCAAGCTCAAAGTAAAGTAGAAGGGCTGAGGGTGTGCTCAGTAGTGAGCACTTTCCTAGCTCGTGTGGGCCCTGGGTTCTACTCCCAGCAATGCAATAAAAGTGAATACATCGAAGGTTATGAATGTGGCACATCCCTCCTAGGTGTGCCCCATTCCACCCCACGCTTATGGTGCTGAGTTGGGTATTAGGAGATAGGCAGGATGCCTGTGCCATGGCTGTAATCTCAGCATTGTGTCATGTACTCTGATGCGCAGCTGTTGTATTACAAAGGTCACATTCTCAGGTCACTGAGACTATCTTTAATGAGGGAATGTGGCCATCAGGGATGGGAAAGGGGTCTGGAAAAAAGACTTGGCTGACATCCTGTGGAAATTCTCAGAAGCTGTGCTTGCAGCCTTGAATTATGCACGCATGCAAATCTACCCCTTCCCCAGACAGAGGCGAGAAATTGGCGGAGAGCTTTACCAGAAAGATGTGGAGATGTGGTTTTGGTGAAGGAAAATATGTCCTTCTGGCAAGGAGGATATGAGGCTCCTCTTAGAGCCTGAATGCCCTACTGTAGGAATGACAGAGACTGCTCTAACTATTAGACATTGCACAGGAGTCTGTGTGCTTCACGAATGGACTAAGTAAGCAGTTGGTACTGTTTCAGAATGTTGCCCTGTGGCACACTTGTCCACGCATGATGATTTCAGGCCTTGGGGAAGGAACAGATGCTGGGGCTAATTAGGGCATGGTTTCCATGGCCCAAGATGGCAGAAGATGTCCAAATAGAGCTTGACACCTGTGCCCAAGGCATTATGTAGAAAGTATTGCTCACCAGGCAGCCTATCTGGAGAGATTTCAGAGTGGGATGATCTTAAAAAGCAAAGTGCCTTGGTGCTTGTCTTCCAAAGCTGGACAATCAGAATGGGATGGAATGCTTTCTCCTATACCTAGGTACCAAGAAGCATCACTTGTGGTGAAGGTACAGTAAAAGAAGTTATTTTCAGGTTATGAACTTCCTGTTTTTAGACCTCACCAAGACACGTGAGATTTTGAAGAACTGTTTTCCAGCACAATTCCATTGGCAATGCTGGTATCATTCCCCAGTGGACTATAGAACTCTATAAAATGTGCTTGGGGTGTTGTATCCAGATGAGAAAAGTCAGTGGCGTGGCACAAAGGTGCTCTGATTTGCACAAAGTCCTAGAGAAAAAGCTGCCGATGGTTTTCTCTCTGTCTTATTTGTTGGGCTGGAGCTATGGCCACTTATTGATCTTTTTCTAGCCTTGACAATGAGGGGATATACAGGGACAATTTTACTCAGTATAGAAACAAGCTGAAGGCTAAACTCCAAGTGCCTTATAGTGTGTCTCTGTGGTGGCTGCTGGTCATACTGCACGGAAAACAAGACGAGAAACTGTAGAGCAGACATCTGTTGTTTTGGCCTGCTCAGAACCATTTATCCTTCTCTCAGTGACCACTTTCCAGTTTTCATTTGGAGACTCATACCTCAGCCACTCTGTCTTTGCAGTATATTTGGTTCACAAGCTGTCTTTTGTCAGTTCTTTGGTTGAGCCTCTGGATGTAGGTAAGTCTAGAGCTGACTGCCCTTGTCACTTTGTTTAGTGAACCAATAAATTCTCCTTTTTATTTAGTTAGAGTTGGCATTTTTGTCAACACAGTTGAGAGGTTCCTTACAGTTTACCTACGTGCAAGTACAAGGTTGCAGACTGGAAAGTGGGTTTCAAAATGATTGGGCAGAGCTGACTTAGCAATAAGGAAGCCCATATCCAGTAGGGGATCAGTCAAGATCCCTGACACTTTTAACATGTAGCCAGAAACCAGAGCTTTAGGATGGCCAAAATTCTTGCCACTTAAAGGAGAACCTTAAGGAGAGAATCTTACTTCTCTGAGGACACTGACTATAACTGAAAAACTGAGTATAAATTAACCCAATGAGGCCAAAGAGAAACCAGTTTTCTGTTTTGGTGGGCAATGGATGGTAGAGAGGTGGATGGAGAAAGAAAGATGACTGGGTAACCTTTGGAATGGAGACAAAAGGGACATCTTGATCTCAGGTTGGGGTGAGATATCCACACATCTGTGAAGATGTGGGAAGCATCTCTACCACATTTAACCTGGAGACAGCAAAGATAAGATGAAAGGACTACTATCAAGGGAAGGGTGAGTGTCCTTTACCCTGGGGAAAAAGTACAGAGTTCGAATGCTGCAGTAGAGGGGCAAATTTCAACCCCTGTGGGAGGACAAGGAAATCCATGAGTCATTCAGTTGATGACTTAGAGGATGGTTTTACCCATATGGACAGCTGCCTCTGTCTTGAGGCATTTGCTCTGTGGGTCATGTGGTATGCCCAAGGCCTTTGATAAACTTCATGTAAAGAGATTTTTATCCCTTTTCATGAGGAAACTCCAGCTTCCACAGGTTCTTTCTTTCTTTCTTTCTTTCTTTCTTTCTTTCTTTCTTTCTCTTTCTTTCTTTCTTTCTTTCTTTCTTTCTTTCTTTCTTTCTTTCTTTCTATTTTGAAGGGAAATAAAAACAATAAAATGGAACAAAACAAAAACAGTGAGAAAAATATCGGATTTCCAAAACAAGACAGAAGGAAATCTTCCATAGTTGCTATATTGTGTATTGTTATCCTCTAAACATATGCTGAGACTACTGGCTTTAGTCTTGCAAAGTCAATCAAACAATAAAACATTAAGTTGTTTTTGTGTCTCAGTTGCTATCATCCCAGCCTGTGTTCCTCCAAATCAGCTGGTTGTCTATAGGGAAGGTGGTCTTCTTGTAGGATGGCCCTTCTTGTTTAGTGAACCAGTAAATTCTGCTGGCTGGGTCAGGAATGGTGGTGCATGCCTGTAATCCCAGCACTTGGGAGGCTGAGGCAGAAAGATTGTTGCAAGTTCAAGATCAATCTGAACTACAAAGTGAGCTCAAGTTTACCCTGAACTGCATAATGAGACCCAGTCTCAAGAAACAGAAAGAAAAAAAGTTCCACCGGCTAGCTCATGGGAGGGTGGGTTGACTTCTTGGTTGTCCTCCTGGCATGATTTGCCTTTATTATTTTTTTTTAAGATAGGGTCTCACTATGTAGTTCTGGTTACCTTGAACTCACTATGTAGCCCAGGCTGGCATCTGGGATGGCTGGAGCCAGTCAGTGTGGGAACAATTTAGACTTGTAATATTAGACCTTCCAGAGTCTGGAGGTGTGACTGCATTCTGGCTCTTAGGGGAGGAAGCAAGGGAGGAAACCTGAATCAGAGATGTGATCAGAGGGGCACAGACAGGGGAGCTGGAGGTGATACAAGTCAAATTCTCAACAGAAGAGGTTCTAATCTAAGGGGCCCCTCAATCCATTCCTGGATCTGGCTAGATATCACTCTTGTTTGTCAAGGGATTGACAAGTTTGTCCCATTGGGTTTGATGGATCTCCTGACACCCCATAGGTCCCAGTCAAGGTCAGCCTTGGGACAACCCAGAATAGCCCAGAATAGCTTTATGACATGACGCATTCTATTATCTTCTGTCCTCTAAATGTATACAGATTATGGAAATGAAAAGCATCTTGTACACACTGTGATGTGTGTGTGTGTGGGGTAAGGTTGCCATGTGAAGATGGTAGAGCTTGCTGGGTCTGTTCCTGGAGAATCCCAGGACTTGTGAGCTTGCCTGCAATCATCCAGAACTGCTCCAGAACATCATCAAAGGTCTTGATAATCACTGAGGATCTTCTGCCAGTCAGGGTGGGTTGACAAGGACATCTTCAAGCAAAGTTGTAGAGATGAAGGGAGGGTGGGATGACAGAAGGGATGCAGTGGGGCCAGGCTTGAACTAGAGAAAATTCACTCAAGCAAAGATCATTCCTCCTCTTCTCTTGGCTAAACACAAGTGTTTCTCAAATGGGAGAGGCTGGGGAGCTGAACCAAAGACCGTTGGAAGCCTCTCTTTGGCTAAGTTTGCCTCTTCTTCTTCTTCTTCTTCTTCTTCTTCTTCTTCTTCTTCTTCTTCTTCTTCTTCTTCTTCTTCTCCTCCTCCTCTTCCTTCCCATTTTCTCTCCCCTCCCCTCCTTCTTCCTCTTCTTCTTTTTTTAATTTTAAAGAGGATAAAACAGAATAAAACCAATCAAAACAAACCAGTGTAAAAGATACAGGACTTCAAAGCATTACAAAATCAACAATAGTTACCATAACACCCTTTAAATATCTTTGAAATAGTTGCAGATAACTGCAGACATAGTAAAAAATCAAACAGAATAGAATAGAAACAATAAAAACAAAATAGTGAATGCAATAAAGACTTCAAAACAAGCCAATAGTAAATCCTAAATTGCTACCATATCTTGCTATCTTTGAAATAGCCGCTCCTGCCATCAGTTTTGACATAATCAAACAAAACAAAGGAGAATAAAACCCAACCCAACAAAACAATGGAAATGATATAGGACTTCCAAACAAGACCATAGGGAATCAACAATGGCTGCAGCCCTCAGAAGGAGATGCCCCCTAGATGTCACGCTCTACCACTACCCTCTGAACCTATGATCAGACCACTGGCCCCA